>RJWT010052299.1:0-10581 GCA_004365215.1 Cuniculus paca | reverse complement strand
AATCTTACTCAACTGTCCTTCAGACAAAGGTCTTCTATCTAGAACATATAAAGAATTAAAAAAAAAATCAGGCCCTCAAAATTCAAAGACCAAATCCAAAAATGGGCATCTGAGATGAAAACACACTTCTCAGCTGAAGAAATACGAATGGCAAATAAATACATGAAAAAATGTTCAGCATCATTGGTCATTAGAGAAATGCAAATTAAACAACTCTGAGATTCCATCTCACTCCAGAAAGAATGGCCAGGATCAACAAAACCACCAATAACAAATGCTGGAGAGGCTGTGGGGAAAAAGGAACCCTTCTCCACTGTTGGTGGGAGTGTAGAGTGGTGCAGCCACCGTGGAAATCAGTCTGGAGGTTCCTCAAAAAGCTAGGATTGGAAGTCCCATTTGACCCAGCTATTCCACTTCTGGGTGTATTCCCAGAAGAAGTGAAATCATCATACCACAGTGATATATGTGCACCCATGTTTATAGCAATACAATTTGTAATAGCCAAATCTTGGAAAAATGCAAATGCCCATCAATTGAGGAATGGATAAAAAAGATATGGTGCTTTTATACAATGGTGTACTATTCAGCTATAAAGAAGGATCACATTGAGGCTTGTATAGGCAAATAGATATGACTTGAGACCATACTCCTAAGTGAAATAAACCAAACTCACATGTGTAAACCCCGCATCATCTCCCTAGTGTAAGAAACTGAAAGGCTCAATAAGATACAAAATCCCTGGTAAATATGGGGGAAAGGTTGTGAAGTCCAATAATGCTTTTATTCTTTGATTTGATTGGTTTAAGTCTGTTTTTTACTATTTGATTGCCATATGTGAGAAAATATGAACAGCTCTTTTGAAGAAAACAAAGGACATTAAGGTAGCCATTGTTGATTTCTTATTGTCTGATTTGAAGGCCTGTAATGCTTTCACTCTTTTGTTTTATCTGGTTTTATGTTATTTTGTTTTGTTTGAGTTTATTGTGTGTAAATGTATGAACAACCATTTCGAAGAAAACGAGAGACCCTAGGGTATCCATTGTTAATCTCCTATTGTTTATGTTTTGAAGACCTGTATTGCTTGCAGTGTTCTCATCTGAAATGCTATGTTGTGTTTGACTCTGTTCTGTTCTGTTTTGTTTTGTTTTGTTCTATTCCCTTTAGAATAAAAAAAAATTACTGTTTAGCTATCTATTTTTCCTATTCTGTTTTAGTAGACTGAATGGATTGACATCTATCAAGGACTCCTCGGGCTCTTTCAAAAGCTATCATAGACTACAAATTCCTAATTAAACTATAAAACACTCTGAAGCGTCCAGAAATTGGAAGGTTCAAGTATTACAGGAAAGCAGACAACAAAATGTAGATTACAGGAAACAACTGGGTTTGTTTCACATAGCTACAAAATTTAATTAGTTCATCTGTTCAACTATTTAATTGAAAAAAGAAATGAAGCAAATATACATTTAAAGACTATCAACAAATCAAAATGTCTGGGATGGGTCTTACTGCAATTCTGCTTGTGACAACAGATTGAACAAAAAGATAGACATTTGGGAAAATGTCAATATTGATCAGATATGTAGTTGAAAATATTGAAGGATTATTGAGTTTTATTGTTTGATAATGGCAATTTCATTATGAATATAGAGTACTAGTCTCTTGTAAGAACAGCCTACTGAAATATTTAAAGGTGAAATCTTATGACTATCAGTTTCTTGCTTTGCTAATTTTGGAGAGAGATAAACAGACCTACATATATACAGACAAGAATGATCATGAATTGGTCTTGATTGTATCTGAGTTATGGACACATTGCAGATTTTTGTTTTATTATATCTACTTTTGCATATGTTTGAAGTTTTCCATATCAGTGTTCCTGACAGAAAACATAAGGAATGTTTACAATTTTGTGGTGTACAAGATTTTCTTATATAAATAAAACAGCATAAACTATAAAATAAAATATACAAAACTTAATCATCAAAAGTTAAAACATTACTCTTCTGAAGGGTCCATGAAGAAAACAAAGTAACAAGACACAGAATGGGAGAAAAGACTTGAGGCATAAACATGAGCTTATAAAGAATTATGAATTTTAAAAGTTTATAAATTAATTTATAATTTTCAAAACTTCACAATTATATAATCTAATAAAAGTATGATTAAAAGACTTGAACAAATACATCACAGAATACAATAACCAAATGGTCAACAATGCATGTAAAAGAACTTTAACATTAGTAATTGAAGAAACAAAATTTAAACCACAAATGGGATAAAACTACATGTATATTAGATTAGTTAAAAATGAACAGATTGGGCAAGGAAACAGAGCATTAGAATTCCTGAACATTTCTGTAAGAAATATAATATGGTACGACTACCCTGGGAAACTTTTAAACTAGTTTCTTTTAAAATTAAACATAACAACTAGCATACAATCCAAGCATTTCACTCCTATGTATTTACACAACAGAAAGGAAACATTTACCAATAGACACATGCCTATGTTTATAGCAGCTTTATTTTAATAGTCTCGATTTTGAACTATCCACCAAAAAAATGAATGAATGAGCAATTTGTGGTATTCTCATACAATGGGAAACTATCAAGCAATAAAAAGAAACTACTGATCTTCAAAACATGGTGAACTTCCAAGTATTTATTTCATGTGAAAGCCTGGCCCTCCTTCAAAACAGAATATATAAAATATTTTGTGTATAACTCTACAAAATACAGACTAATTTAGAGTGGTGATAAGTAGGTCAGTGGTTACTTATGGAGAAGAGGGAGGGAAGAATGGATTGCAAAAAGTCATGAAGAAACTTTTACTGCTGATGGAAATATTATCTCAACTATGGTTTCGCAGGTGTTTGAATATGTCAAAACAATCAAACTACTTTTTAAACATTTAGAATTTATCCTTTAATTATATATCAGTAAAGCTATTAAAAGATTCAAAATTTTATCTTGATCCCTTTCCACTAAATCTGCTAACCACAGTGACAAACTCAGAAATAATGAATTCCCCCAGCAACTCGGGGGAATCAGGGAGTCAAGGATCCTTGGGAACCATGATAGTTCCAGGTCTGGAGTAGGTACTGTGAATGTTGATCATAGAATATGTTATCAAACAAGAAAGCAAGGAAGCCTCATGGTCTGAACATTTGTGTCTTCTCAAAATTAATATGTTGAAATACTAACTCTCATGGAGATGGTATTAAAGTTGAAATCACTAGGAGGTAATTAGGATTAGATGAGATCATAAAGATAGAAATTCTGACAGAGCTTGTTTTCTTTCTCCTACTCATGAGGATCTAGTGGTTAAGCATCTTTTATGAACTAGAGAACTGTCCCTGACCAGACAATGAATCGGCCAATATCTGAATTGTAGACTTTTCAGTCTCCAGAACTGTGAAAATTAATATTTACTATATAAGCCCCCAGTTCATGGCATTTTGTTATAGCAGTCCAAATAGACTAAGAGAGAAGGTATCAAAGGCTACCAGGTGTCTACAGAAAGGAATCATGGATGACAAATTCATTATTGCACTATGAAAGAATAAAACTCTCAAGCTTCCAGAACTATTATTAATGCATTTAAAATTACAGGCATCACAGGGATGCAGTCAACAAAATGTAGATTGTAGAAAACAATTGAATATTTTCTATAAGCAATAAAAATAAATTACCAGTAGTTCATTTGTTTATTTAACTTAAAAAAGAGGCGAGGCAAATATATATATTTAAAGATTATCAACTAATCAAAATGTATGGGGTAGGCCTTATTGGGATTCTTCTTGTAACAACAGATTGAGCAAGAAGATACATATTTGGGGAAATGTAGACATTGATTGAATAGGTGATAATATTGAGAGATTATTGGGTCTTGTGTGTTAGCAACAATTTCATTATATATAAAAACAGAGTAATAATGTCTTATTAGAACAATGTACTGAAGAAAAGATGAAATCTTTTATCAGGTCCTTGCTGTAGAAAGATAAGGAAATTAATACTCAGTAATGTGTAAGCCATATTTTAGATATCGTGCTCACATTGTACACTTATTTGTTTCTTAGAATGCTGCTAAAAAGGTAACAGCATTAAGAAATAGAGATAACCAGGCAATAGGTCAGGATCATAGAGATAATAAAGGCACATTTGTTTACATTTTATTACCCTGCACAATGATTTGGCTTTGTTTATCAAGGGATTTTTTGTTTGTTTTTTAAATAGGTTCTTGCTATGTTTACCAGGGGGGTTTTGAACTCCTGGTCTCAAGTGATTCTGTGCCTTCCAAGTGCTGAGACTACAGGCATGTGCCACCATTCATAGTTAAGTTTCAGGATTTCAATGTTTAATTATAAAACATTTGGTCACTCAGGTTCTATTTTGCTTTGCTTATTCTATTTTTTCTTATCATTATGTTTAAATACCGATATCTTAACAGGATTGGTCATAAAGGTGGCTGTAGTGTAAATATAAATAACAGATATTTTACCTATATTTGTTTACTATTTGAGTCTCAAATTTGTAGACTTGCTATTTCAAGAAACAATATATCATACAGAAAAAGAATTTTGGGATATTCTTTTTCAAAGCATAACAAATATCTCCCCAAATACATTTTTTTCAGAAGTAACTGTGAGCTGTTTAGTAAGTACTTCATATCAGCTGATTCTCTTAATAATCTCAGGTGTCTGTCTAGCCAATTTATAAACGAGCACTTTTTTCAAGTGCTGTATTCCCTCATCTGATTTTTGCCAATAGCTGTTTGGCAACATTTTCATTATATCCTAATAATCCAAATTTGTTTGCTTCAATTTTCTTGTTAAACTAGATTCAAAGAATGAGTTTATTGTCTCTGCCATTTTAAAGTCATCATCAGTTTTATCTGTTCTTGTTGGTTAGCAGCCTTAATTTCCTTCAGTCTCTCTATTTCCTTGGGAGATATATATATATATATATATATAAAATATATTTATAAAAGTGGTCTTTTGTGCTCCACATCCCATTTTAGCACTAGGCATTAAGCACATATCTTTTCCACACAGTTTTAAGTGCTGTAGAATGTGGTCCACGCTCTCCGTTTTTAGGCTGGTCAGGTGAGAATGTTGCTCTTACCTTAGTCCCCTGTAATACCACACTGAATGTATCATGCAGTTTGCATTCCGTGTTTCAGATGAATTGAAGCACTATTGTGATAATTTGGGCTCAAGCCCCACTTCTGCTTGAAGCATCTAGATAATTGCAGTATATATAGATATTGTAAAGTTTCTACTTGAATTGTCCAAATAATTGCTTTAATTCTTTGCACATAGCGACACAAACACAAAGAAGGCAGATCTAGAAAATAGAAGCACCAAGGGAATTTGCTTGCAGTATCTTTATTCTGCTGATGGCTATGATCTTATAGCCTACTCTTTTGAAAGGAAGTACCTTCTGGTCACCAATATGCCACTTATCTGGCATCCTTCTATTTTGAGCATTTCTCTCTGTGTGAACTGCTGCTTTGCTGGCCAGGACTCAAATTATTTCTCATATAACCCAGGATATTTTGTTTGGTTTTCTTTGTATATTTTTGTTAAATCATAATATCCAGGGCATGTAAGTCAGAAACAAAAAGTTTCCAGAATGTCAATCAATTTTCCAGCCCCCCAACTCACCGACATCACCACTTCACAGATGTAGTAACTGAGACCTACAAAGGTAAACTAAACTACATAAATTTCCATAGAAAATTATTGCAGGGAAAAACTCAATCACGGTCTCCTCAGAGAAAAACCCCGAACTGCTTTGAATTATCCTTTCTCAAAATGCATATGAATCTAAAAAATTGAGTCCTCTATAAAATATAATTTAGGAGAAGTGGGATAAGAGTAAAGAAAAAAATAGGAACAGTCTACTAATTTCCTCCAGAAATAAAGATGGCAAGCACAGACAAGAGGTGTATCTCCTAAGCAGCAATGAAATTTTTCAATCTAGCAAAACTGTAACTTTGAAAAATTCCATTGTCTGGAAGTAGACTGGACGTGAGTGAGGAAGGTAAGTTCTTTCTATACCTGCTTTTAGTAGCCACGCAAAATAGGTGAATACAACCGAAGGAAGTCTAAGGCTTTGAAAATAGCATTCTCTCTCCTCTTATACCTTTGTTTAACTCTTAGAAGAAACTCCACCTTCCTATCTCTATTCTAATTTCCTGCTCAAAGAACATTGCTCTCCCATGCTCTTCCCCAGGCCTGTCTTGTGGGGTGTGTGTGTGTGTGTGTGTGTGTGTGTGTGTGTGTGTGTGTGTTTCCTTGCCAACTCTTCTCCAGGAGTCCAAGCAAATCCTTGAATTTTTCCATCTTCCCTTCACCATGGAATCCTTGTGGAAGGAGTTGCTGACAGTGAACACTGCCCACCACTAGAGAGCAGCCAAAGCCAACATTTTCCTGGGCAAAACTCTAGTAAGTCATCTTCAAAGGAGCCAGGTTCTCTTGGTCTTCTCTTTCTTTCATCTTCAGTCTTTCCCTGGAAAAACACCCTGCAAATCCCTTTCAAAGGGAAGCAGTCTATGTTTCTATTCAGGTATTATGGGAACAGTGAACACTGCTAATTCTGCCTGAGAAGCCATTGTCAAAAACATTTGTTATTGAAATCTATATATTTACTCCATCAGCACAAACGTAGAATCAAGTTGACCTATGTCAATCTTAAAATGTCAGAGGAAGAGAAAACTTTACAGTTGAAAGGAAAATTATCCCCCAGTCCAACCTAAGCAAAGGTCCAATGCGTACCTTTAGATGTGATCTGCTCCTACAGACAGCATGATTTGTCCAACATTAGTGAAGACAGCAAATGTGCCTCATAAAGGCTGTCTTTGAAATTTCAGTTGACTCCTGTCTACATTACTAAATTTAATGGACAGCAAAATAAAATAATTATTGCTGATCGGCCTGTCATAGTACAGAAAGAATCTTCCAGTTTCCTATACTGGAAGTGAAGAAGAGAAGAAAGAACTTCCAGAAAGTAATGTGACTGGGGTCTCATTTACTCTAGATTCAATTTAAGATGACATTTAAATCCTGTCCTTGCCTCAGGAGCCACATTAGGGAAGTACTTAAGATCTCTCTAAACCTTAGTTTTCTCCTCTGCAAAGTAGAGGTCGTAACTTTCTATCAACTAAGATTATTGTAGAAATTAAATTAATAAAACCTTAACTGTTGTTGTACAAAAGACCTACCATGTGTTGGGCTCCCTGCTGACTACTTTTTGTTTTATTCCTCTAACACTTTATCTTCATTTATATAATTTCAATTTAATCTTGTTAAATATTCATTATACATATGTCATGTTTCAGGTAGAATAGAATTCTGATCCTCAAGAGGTTACAATGCAGTTTATAAAAGAGATAAATTGAGAGAATGAAATACAAGCAAGATATAGCTTATGAAATATGATTTTAAAGGTAATACATAAGACAAAAAATATATATTGTCAAATTTGCACTCAAGGATCTCTGGTTCTCATATAGTCCAGTTCTGTATATCTGAAGGAATCTTTTAACTTTTTAATATCCAGTACTCTTTGTGATCTAAGCTAATTCTCCAGTGTCATCCATGATATGACAACAGCCTTTGTTTGATCTGTTGAGTAATAAAATCACATCTCAGTCAGGGTAGAAAACTCTTAACTAATGTCTTTCTGAGCCTTGCAAAAACAAAACAAAACAGAACAAAGCAGATCAGAACATAACAATGCAAGCAACACAGGACTTCAAAACAAGACAACAGGAAATCACTGTGATTTCCACAGTGGCTACCACAGTGTCTCTTGTTTTCTTTGAAATAGTTGTCCATACCTTCACATACAATAAATTGAAACAAACCAGAATAGTATAAAACCAATCAAAACAAAAGAATGAAAGCATTACAGGCCTTCAAAACCAGACAATAGGAAATCAACAATGGCTACCATAATGTCTCTTGTTTTCTTTAAAATAGCTGTCTATACCTTCTCACATATTGAAATCAAATAATAGAAAACAGACTAAAACTGATCAAAACAAAGAATAAAAGCATTATTGGACTTCAAAATGAGATGATATGAAATCAGCAATGACTACCATAATGTCTTGTTTTCTTCAAAGTAGCTGTTCATACCATCACACATAATAAAATCAATTCTTGTAAATTCTTTAGGAGAAGTTCTTGGCATATATAAGCCTCATTTAGTCTTGATCATATTCACTTACCATTGAATATAGATGACATAATATCCCTACTGTCGAGCACTTTGAGTTGGAATCTTTTAGAAGCCCTAAGCAATATGATTGCATACCTGGAACTAAATAGAAGTTCACTTTATATGTTGTTGAGGATAAAATAAAGTTCAAATAATTACTACTGGAAAACATTTAGGCAAAGATCCATAGAAGACACTGTTAGACTTGAATAATGAGTTGAGTTTTAATAAACAAGGATAGTGAAGAGAAAGGACATACAGGCTGAGGTGAGAGTATGACCAAAGGCAGTGAAAGAGAAGGAAATAACATAGGTTGACTGTGTTAGTTAGCTTTTTACTACTGTGACAAAATACCTGAGTGTTATGGTTTGTGTCTAGGTGGCCCCCCAAGCCTCATGTAGTCATGCAAGTGGCTGAATTTAGCATTTGTGACTGCTTTGTTGTCTAGTGCTGGGATTGGCAGTGTGAGTTCTGCAACTGCCCAAGGGTGGAACCAGCATACAGTGCAAGGTCAGGAAGGAGGCGTGCTTTTCCCTCTTTTGCCCTGTTTGCTCTTGCTGCTTGCAGCTGCCATGAACGGCTACCCCTCAGCCACACCACCCTGCCTTGGAACCAGCTGAGTATGGACTAAAACCTCCATAACTGTAAGAAATAAACTTTTCCTTCTCTAATTTTGGGAATCAGGTATTTTGTCTCAACAATGAGACAAAAATAACAAAGACACTGAGACAGCATCTTAAAAGAAAGAAAGATTAGGACCTGGGATTTAGCCCAGTGGTTCAAGTGCTTGCCTGGTAAGCATGAGGTTGTGAGTTTGATCCCTGGTACCAAAAAAAAAAAAAAGAAAAGATTTATTTTAGCTCATGGTTTTAGATGTTTCAGTCCATGGTCGCTTAGCCCCATTGGCATGGGCCTCAGGCAAGGTTAAACAACAGGATGGCAATCACATAGTGGAGTAAAGCTGCTTACTTCCAGGCAGCCAGGAAGTAGGAGAGAGAGACAAAGAAGAAACATATACCTTCCAGTGTCCTACTTACTCCATAGGCCCAACCTTCTAAAGCTTCCATCACATCCTGGTAGTGTCACTTCCCAAGGACCAAGTCTTCAACTCATGAGCCTGTGGGGACGTTCCAGATCCAAACTATAATACTAACTCCTATGTAACTGTTGGGTACTTTGACTTCCTAACTTTGTTTCACCTTCATAATTTTATACCGTTGGTTACATTAGTCTCATTTTTGCAAACAGAGAAAACATGAGACTGAGGATGTGTCCTAAAATCCTACATTTAGTAAACAACAGAGTCAGGATTTATATTGAAATTAGCAGAGTTTCAGAAGACGTGTCCACAATGCCACACTGCCAGAGGCATAAAGATGTATAATCCCAGAGGAAGAGAGTGAAATAAAAGCCAAAATTATTGCATTGTCTCTTTGAGATGCCATAAAGATTTTAGCAGGGTTTTCTTTTCCATTAAAAAGAGTTTGCTAAACATTAAAAATGATCACCACAAATAGCTACTTTTTCTTCTTGCATCTGGGTTTTGCTTGTAGCAGATCACTAACCCATTAACAACCAGTGCTAATCAAGGAACTAGAATTTAGATAAAAACAAAAGGAACTCTGAAGTTACAGAAATTTTAAAAATTCATAAGTTAATTAAAAAATAATGGGTAGTGAATGGAACTGAAACTGTGGCTGGGAAAGGAATCCAGTCATTAAAAACATATAAAGTACTCAAATATGCCCCTCCTAGGAAATTGTAACTCATTCTTTTGAAATAAGGATGTGCTTTTCCCAATCTTGCTCTCTCATTAACTAAAGCTGACCCAGGTCTAAATTCTAGCCCTTTTCTTAAGTACTACACAGATCTCATTCTTCATATGCATTTCCTAGCTAACTGCCATTTCTGCCCTTACCACTGTAATCATTCTTCATTTCTTTGACCTCTTAAGGACATTTTGGTTTGTGCCTATCTTCATTATTTATTGTTGGCTTCTCTTTCCTATTAGACTATAAGGTCTTGAAAGCTATGATAAGTCTGACTCATTATTGAATACACAGGACCTTCTTCTTTATACATAGTAAGTACTCAAATGATTGTTGGGTGAATGTTGAATGTATTTCAAATGAGTTAGCATCAGTTTTTCAATTGAAACATCATATGTACAAAAACTATTTTCATCTTTCTTCAAGCATCACTGTTTTAAGCCAGGCAAAGGTAACTCCTTTCTCTTAAAAAAAAAAAAGTGTAGTTGGGGTTTAGGGATGGCAGAGATTGCATTTGAACAATTGCTTTTTTGGGAGAGGGGTAACTTTGACATAGTTTCAATTCACTGAAAAAATTATAAGA
>RJWT010052298.1:0-10582 GCA_004365215.1 Cuniculus paca | reverse complement strand
GAGAGAAACTGAGTCACTCCCAGGTTAGTCTGGCCCTCTTCTCTCCACACAGTGGATCTTTCTGCTGTCCCTGTTTTCAGATTTGACCCTAGCATAAGCACCTGGCCTATGATCAGCCCCTCAGCAGTTAGGAGACTGTTCTCCTGATTAGTCCTGGTCACATGCACTGCCCACTGCGTTTTGGGGTGCAGGTTAGGTCAGGATGGGAGATACGTAGACAGCCCATCCTTCCTGCTTCCTGTTCCTGCTGCTTGATAAGATTCAGGGAGAAGACGAGAGGCCAGAAGCTGCTGTCTGCGCGGCCGGTGCTGCCCGGGTCCTGCTTAGTCTTAGCTTTCCTGGCCCCCGGCACTGTGCTCAGCACTGGGGGCTCCTCTCCGTGCAAGGGAGGCTGAGGAATTCAGTGCCCACCTCAAGGTGTTGGCAGTGTGGGACTGAGTGGTTCGTATAGTAATGCACCACTTTCGGACTCTGCTCAATGATATCTCCCTGCTCCCCGGGCTCTGTGAGGCCACTGGGGGATCCTCCCAATGCGACACAGACTCATCACACCTTCCCGGCTGCTGACAAGGCGCCCCTTGCCTGGTCTTCCCCCACTGGTTGTATAAAATGCAAACAACCCTAAATGCAGTGTCTACAGTGACTGCTGTGAGCTCAGCCTGCAAAGTGATCCGTCCTCACCACGCCTGAGTGTGATTGTGTCCTCTGTGGCTGCCTTCAACAATTTAAATTTGAAAGCAGTTTTTCTTACTGTGGGGAGGAAAAAGTGGCTGTTGAAAAAAAAAATCATCTTCCTGGCAAATTAAAGATACAAATCTATCCCGGGACGCAACGTCAAACAGAGGTGAAAATCCGTTTCTATCACAGTAAAGGACTCTTCCCTAACCCAGGCGGAGAAAATAGGTCAGGATACAGGAATGCTTTCTCTTTCCCCTGTGCCGTTCAGTTGGGAGATGGAAAGCTGAAATGGAAAGCGGCACTTTTTGTAAGTGACGACCCTGTCCTCTTTCCGATGTACACACCACGTTTACTCCATGTTTATGAGAATTTACAAAGATACCCCAGGAATAAAAGTGATGTTCTCAATCACAGAGTGAACCAAGAGGCGCTGGCTAAATAGTATTTTTGGCGTATTAATTGTTGCTTAGATAACAGTGCTCTCTCCCCAGGGCCTCTATTTGGGCTTAGCATCAGAGCCTGAAAATTAATACGGTTCTGATACGGCCGAGAGCTGCATCACTTGCCAGTTCATTACTATTCAGATCAAAACCCACACTTCCCCAGGTCCCTGGGGTGTTGGACCAGCTAGGGAAGTTTTGTTGTTCTGTAAGATAGTCTCCTGTGGCTCTTTCTTCTTTGCATTAAGAGAAGACGCACATTCCATTGCCCTAATTTTCATATTCATGGAACTTTCACCCTTCTACCCTTGTCCCCCGCCCCCCCAGCTGCCAAGCAGGTGAGCAAGGAGCCCTGATAGTCCCTTCCCACCCCTCCAATCATGCAGACGATGCGGCTATGCTTTTCTTCCCTCCTTGCAGTACTGGGGAGTGAATCCAGAGACTTTGTACTGAGTTACAGTCCCCAGTCCTTTTTTTATGTTTTAATTTTGAAGCAGGGTCTGGCTAAACTGTGAGTGTGTTCAGGCTGGGCTAGAACTTGTGATCGTCCTGTCTCAGCCTACCAGAACGCTGGGACCACTCGCACGCACCACCACACCCAGTCCAGCTCCAGTTTTCATCAGAATCCTCTGTTAAATCTTAACCTTGAGGGGTTGGCTACTGAAAGTGGACGAGATTTTGCTGACTCCAGCTCTGCGGAAGGATCTGCAAAATAGGGTCACTGCTTCCGAGCTTTCCTTCCGTACAGAGTGACTTTGGAGGGGTCTCTCGTGAAAGGGGTGGTAGGAAGCTACAAAAGACACAGGATTCCAGTTTCTTAAAGATAAGCCCATTTTAACCCAAGTACATCTTCCCACACCAGGTAATCAGTTTGCCCTTATTCTACCATGTAGCTTCCAGTGCATTTGACTAAACAATATTTTACCCGAATAAATGATGTTGCACCTTTGAGATCAGAGCTTCTCACGGTATTTTTCTATCTAGAAGAATTCTTGATTTCCAAGTGGGTTACTCCCTATCTGAATAGTTAAGCAGCACCCTACCTTTAAAAAAAATTTCTTTTTTCCCCTTCTGGTTAGCATTTGCTGCTTCTATTTTTACCCGATGCCCACAGGAAGTTTAGAGAAATACGAATGCAGTGAGGGGATCGAGTAGAATCTCAAACGATGCGTGTTTCCAATGGAATATTTTCCCCTGAAGTTTCAGCAGCCAGAGAGACACTGTGTATTTCGGGTACTTTGAGCCCATGATCCTGTCATCCTCCAACTCAGGGATAAGCGGCTCTAGAAGGTTCCAGGGGAGGAGACTGTTGGCTGAACATGCGGAAAGCCTTGCGAGTGCGTGTTTGGGGGACAAAATCTCAACACCGTCCTGAAGCGGGTGCGTTCTCTTAGCTGCTGGGTTGCTCAGGACTTCGGGGTCCCAGACACCCCTGCTTTGCAGCATGGAGCTCATGTTATTTTCTTCTGATTGATTTAGTCACCTCTCCACAGAGCTGAGCAAGGAGCATTTGTTTCTTACTTAGGCAATCTATGATTGCCCCCTTGGCTTTTATGGTGGAGCCTTTTATACCAAGCACTGTTCATTGTATTATTTTCTTTTTCTAGAAAGGCAGTGGTATGAAGCCTTTCTCTCCAAGAAAATCTCTTCCAGGCTTGATATGCTGTGCTTGGACTATACAAATTCCATTGCATTCTGTCCCTTGGGGATAAGTCATGATGACCTACATGAGTCAAAAAGGAATGATTTTCAAAATTTAGCCAAATGGTAAACAAAATATTCTTTTAAGACAAATCAAGATGTGTTTCAGCACCCTACGTTGGCACTAATGGGCTTCTGCTCTTGTTGACAACTCCCAAGAAATTGAAGTATTTGTAAACTCTCTTAGCTCACTGCCCTAAACTACAGAGAAATGAGCTTCTGATTACGTCTCCCAATGTCATGGTCCTCATTTTCAGTCTGGAGTGGCCACAGAGCTGCCCTGGGGTAATGACTTCGTGAGGAGCTCACGAAGACACCAGCTTGCCACCTCCCATCTACTCTGGATGGAGGAGAAAGAGCAAATGCACTTTTCTGCCCTGTGTTTTGCCAGAGATTTGCTTGGGAGGTGTGATTACTTTATTTAGCTTGGGAATGAGAGTCTGCTAGAAGGAAGGGCCTGTAAGATGCAGGAAGTCTTGGGAAAATGCAGACTTGGGTCAAATCCATTTTCCAACTGGGTCGAGTGTTGTCATATGGCCCGGCCTGGAATGTACTTTACCGAATTTCTCATGGTCTGATAGTGCTTGCTCTTATTTGCGTGGAGGTGGAAATCCAGGCAATCGGGGATCAGCGTCAGCGTGGGGTTTCTGTTACCCACGGCAGGAAGGCCTGGCAAGAGTAGACACAGGCCTTTCTTCCACAGCAGAGCCCAGCCAGATGAAGCCACAGGGTCTTGTCTTCTTCCCTGTTGTTGAAAAAGGAAAAGTTGGGACACAAGATGGCTTTAGGCAAATGTATTCACTTGACAAACCGCTCACTGACCAAGCTAGTCGGGGTCTTGGTTTCCCCTGCTTTAACAGGGGACAATACTTTGACCTCTCTGGCTTCTGGTGATGGTGACAGACAGACAGAGCTCAGAGCAGAGCCTGGTGTGCAGAGCAGGGCCCTTGCCAGCCACTGTGCCCCTCCTCCTATCCCTTCCCTTCTATCCACAGTCGACCGTATCTCATTGCTTTTGGCAGGGTACAGGTGTGCTCGCCAGGAGCTGCCAGGTGTGATCAAAAAGTACGTGAATGGTTAATTTTTAGAGCATTTACTATGGTGAAAGACAATTGGCCATTAATTCCCCTCCAAAGCCTCCCCCTTGCCTAGAGCACACTCACCCCATCGTCCTTGCGGCTTTCTGCAGCAGCTCTGGAGTTCTCTTTCCTGGGGGTCTCTCCAAAGTGCTGTCCTGGCTGCCTCCATGTCCTTTCATGATCATTTTTGACTTTGGGGAGGAGCCGGGAGTTGCGTAGCACCAGATCCGGTGACTGAGGTGGATGAGGACACAGCGTCGTGACTTTAAGAGCTGCCTTTCTGCTGGCTGGCACTCAGCAGCAGCACTCACCACATTTTTGATCACACCTGGTAAAGACACATCCTGTAGCTCTTATTTCTATTCACTTCAGAGACACGGTCTGAGTCTTCTTTGTATGGAGCGCAGGGCTCCCTCTGTCCATACTAGTTTCATAGCTGCATCTGCAGACATCTTTACCTTTGCCTGAGGTTTTGGAAACTGGAGCGAAGCTAAGATAGGATGGCAAATTTTCCTGTGTCCATCAAGTATTAAGAAACTTTGGAGATGATTAATTTTCCTGCAATGGTCATACTTCTCCTTCTGAACTGTTTAGCATGACAACCGGCTTCTTTTGGTTTATCATCGGGACTAATCACCCTCTGAAATAATCCAGAGTTGAATCTGGCCAGTGCTTTCCTCTGCCTGGAGAGATGCCTGAGGGCTGGAAGTGGGGGTCCCAGGAGAAAAGCAGAAGAGGTGGATGACCGCTCGCCCCATGGCAGCACCGGGCGAAATGCCCATCTCCTCCACGGAATGCCGGGTCCGAGTCCGCTGCTCCGTGTCTGTCGACTTCCCAAATTGTGTAGCTCGTACCACCCAATTCTTGGAGGCTTGGATGCCTACATCCAGCTTTTCTCTTGAGGAGAGGGAGCTGGAGCAAAAGAGGCTCACAGAACTTGTTGACCAAGCATCTTGTAGTGGAATCAGAATCTGTTGCCTGGGGTTGATTTCTTGGACAAGGTGTGAAGTTTTGCATAGAGCTGAACCCTGTACCTTAAACCCGATCGCTCTGCTTCTCTGTCTCCTTCTCTCTCCTTTATTTTAAAAAGAGGTGCTGCTGAGGCCCTGGGATCCCTGGCCAAGCAGAGGAACGGGCGGGTTCTCTTCCAAGCCTTTGTCAGGCTGACTGGTTGCTTGACCTTTCTTCCCTCTTTCCCCTAGGGAGGATCCCTGCTGCGCACGGACCCCTTGGGGGCGTTGGGAGGGCTTTGGGAGTGAACGAAACCATCTTGGGTTATAATGAGATACTGCCAAAGACTTTGAGGCGCCGGGATGAAAGACGCTGTGTGAAAGAGCATTGTTATTACATTTTGTTAAAAATATGGATCAAAGGCTGGCTATACAGTAAGTGCGAAATGTTAATTATTGTTATAATATCATAACAAAGCAGAAGCCGGAATGCGCGATGTCATGAGAAAGCCCATTATAATAAGCCAGTGTGAAATGTACATATTACAAAGATATTTGGCAAGGAAGCGGATTTGGTTTTGAAATCTCAATGAACAATGAAATAGAATAAAAAATAACTTTGAACGCTATGAAAAATATAAGTGTCTTGACAACTTTTTAACATAAAAATAAAGAAGCTGCCTCTTCCCCCCACAGGAAAAAAGCAGCTTTATTGCCTGGCCTCCTCCCACCCTGAGCAAAAGATATATTTGTGGCACCCTTGGATATGGAAGGGAAAAAAGCAATATTTTCGCTTACGATAATATCTGAAATTACTGTCTTTAAGGGAGAGATGAGTTTTGGGGGAGTTCACTAAATTTATAATACAGCTATGAGTAAATCGTTTTTTTCCTTTCCTAAGTGTGTGTGCCCTTTTTAATGGAGTGTGTTGACTGTGCATATCACGAATGCTGCTTGCTTCTCGGTTCAAGCTCTTCACATCTTTTCATTTTTGGGGCACAGGAACCTCAGTGTACCATCAGCTGGAAGGATGGGGAGAGGAGGGAGACAGGGGAGAAGGATTCAGACTGCGGGTACCCAAGCCAAATGCCAAAACAAAACAAACGATCCCGGGGGGAGTGGAAGAGGCTTCTGTATTTCCACGCTTTTCCCAGGCGTCGAGCATGTGAACTGGCTTAGTGTCCTAGCCCTTTCCCGGAGGGTGGTGGAAATAAGAAGGACTCCTGCAGGAAGGGCAGCACCTGTTGGCTGTGCTCGGATAGGATGGTGGCCAGCGCAGAACCAGAATCACCTCGGCTCTTTCTCCTAGGCTTCCTGCCTGGACATATCCTGGGCCACCTGCCGATTGTGGATTCTTTCCGCAACTCCAGGTTTTCCATTTCAACTTTCCTCCTCCCCCTTTTCCTTCTTCTTCCCATTCAGCCTTTGCACAGAACTATATCCTCAGTCTTCTTTTACTTTTTTCCTTTGAGACAGTCTCACTAAGTCACTAAATTGCTTGGAAAGTGCTGGAATTTGCAATCCTCCTGCCTCAGCCTCCCATAGTGCTGAAATTACAGGCCTGTACCCCCCAGCCCTTTACTCTTTTTAAAAATATATCTGTAAAAAAATTGGGCCGGGGATCTAGCTCAGCGGTCTAAGCGCCTGCCTGGCAAGCACAAGGTCGTGAGTTCAATCCCTGGTGCCACAAAAAATAAATAAATAAATAAAATAATGCATCTGCTATTAGAACTGCACAAGCTCTGTATTTGTCAGTTGGAGTCCTGGTAGAGGAGAAGGCGGGTAGTCAAACATAGCAAAGAAGATCTTTGGGATTTGGGCTAGAGTGAAAAAAATTAAGATTTTGTTATTAAAATAATTGTTCAGGCTGGATGTGGTGGTGTACACCTAGAATCTCAGCACCCTGGGAGGCTGAGGCAGGAGGACTGCAAATTTGAGGTCAGTTTGGACTACATAGAGAGACCCTGTCTCTTAAAACCAAAACAAAAAAAATTTACTGAAGATGGCAGCAGACCCCAAAGGAAACCACAGCCTCCGTGCTGCGAACGTCCAAGGGACGGCCCTCTGGGGACACCTGGTCTTTGGAAGGAGCAGCCACACCCAGGCAGATGTGTGTGTGTGCTGGCTGAGGTCAGCTGGGGGCTTGGAGAGTGCTGACCTGGGTCCCTTCCTGGGGCTTGGCGGTCATTTTTCCCATCCTCACAGCATCGAGGAGCTTCTGAGCACTTTCAGGGAATTGAAAGATCGCCTCTGCTGTGTGACAGGATTTGGGGGAGCAGAGCACAGAGGGGAGGGGGAGGAACTGAGGAAAGGTCCACCTAGGCCTCACCAGCGTCAGTCCCAAGAGAAGAGACCCCGAGTTGCTGAGCAGCAGAGTGAAAACCGTGACGTCTTCTCGTCCCCAGGGTGGCTGTGAACATGGACATGTCCTGGTGGCTCTGGGGTCAGAGTCTGAAGTCAAGCTGTTCATTTTGCAAGGAACATCACTGGTGACAGAGCAACAAGCAGGTGCTGGGCAGGAGAGAGACAGCAAGACAGGCCCCAGTCCTGCCCTGGCTTGCTGGTGGCCGAGGAGGAGGTAGGTTTCCTGGGTAGACAGGCTGGGGACCGGATGATGGCAGTGGGGAGCTACTTCCGGCCCCAGGCAGGCAGGCTGAGCGCGGCTGGGGGGGGGGGGGTGGGGGGGGTGGAGGCGGCCATCGCCACAGTCTGGCTCCAGTCGCATCCTGTCATGGACATCTGGGGCTCAGCTGTGCTTCCTGAGCTCACGTGTCAGTGTCCTGACCCCCAGGGGCTCCGACTGTGATAGTATTTGGAGAAAGTATCGTTACCAGGGCAACAAGTTAGCAAAAGTCAACTCCCAAGGCTTTAGATTGAGGATTTTCCAATTAAAAATGCTATGAGTGAAGAAAAAAAAAAAAACAAAAAACCCAGCATTTTCTCAATGCTGTTTAACCATTCATCATCCAGGTGTGTGGTGCAGGAGCTGCGATCCCGAGTGGACACTCTGGTGTCCTTGTGCACTGAGACGGGAACCAAGGAATTTGGGCTCGAGCACAGAGCCGTGAAGACAAGCCACAAGGCATGGCGGGGAGCGGGTGATAAAGGCAGCTGATCCATCTGCTTGGGTTTATCTCTGTCTTCTCTATTGGATCCTCGGCTTCTAGAGGGGTTGCCCTGGCTGATGGCCTTTGAGGGCAGAGGCAGTGCAGGACAGAGGCACTAAACCCAGGGCAGGAGAGGCCAATGGGCAGGGGCAGGGTCAGAGAGGCATGTACTGGGGGGCAAAGGACCAAGTCCTAGGTGTTACGGATGTCCCTTCAGAAGTGACTATCAGGTGGCCTTCCAAGGGGTTGACCATCCACATAGCAGGGGTGCAGGTCATGAGACTCAGAACTGTACCTTTGTCACTTCTGAGAGTTTCTCCGCAAGTCTGTCTTTGCCTGTGACACACATTGTGCTAGTCAGTTTCCCACAGCTGAGACAGTGCCTGACACGGGAAACCAATAGGAGGAGGGCTTTATTTTGGCTCTCGGTTTCACTGGGTTCAGTCCATGGTTGGCTTTGCAAGGCAGCAATAGCATGGCAGAGGACAGCTGCTCACAGCATGGTGGCCAGGAAAAAGAGGGAGAAAGAAGGTGCCGGGGACAAGACTACATTCTTTGAAGTCACATTCACAGTGACCTGCCCTGTCCAAGCAGGCCCTGCCTGTGAGCATGAGACTTTTAGGGGCATCTAAACCATAACACGTGTCATGCTGGAAAACAGGTTCCACTGGACAAACATCTGAGGAGCTAGTGTGGCTGCCTCTGTCTGCAGAGGGGGTCGGGGGTAGCACACAGAGGCTCTGAGCTCTTCACTGGCTTCTGCCCATGTGTAGCTTTTCCATCATCCAAAGTGCATTTCACATTATGGTGTGAAGGTTTAACTTTGAAAAATTTATCTTTGGATGTATTTTTCTTCAGGTGTTTTGTCTCTCTATTTCACTGGCAAAGGAAATCCAACTACAAAAATCTAACTTTCTAAAACCAGGGATAATAATTATTGCTTTTTTAACAATTCCCTTATGCAGACATCTATCATACTGTCATTGCCAGGGTATTTATTTATAGAATAAAAATCTATTTGCAAAGGAAGTAGTTCCTCTGTTCTTAGTAAATTCAGAGTAGGTAACAGTGAGGAGCAGCTATTGGGAAGATTGGATAGCATTTGTCTTTTTTATTTAAGTAGCAATGAATGGGGTGAGATACCTTTTATACTCTGGCAAAACCCACGAGAGCTGCCGGAAGGGGGGAGACCTAGTAGAATTCTGAGTTGCAGCCTTGCCAGAAATCTGCTTTCTCCTCACGAAAGACCTGCTGCACAGTCAGATGCCAGCTCACGGCAGGAACATTTGACATCACCCTTCAGCCTGGCCCAGCCACTGCCCAGAACCCGCCCTGGATGCAAGGCTGGTGGCTGGCAGCGATGTGCCTGTCAGCACGTCGCCCTTGACTTTCAGGAGTCTCCTGTGGCTGGCACCTTAGCGTCACAGTCTTCAAGGAGGAGGAGGAAGACCTGATTCCTTATGGTGGCTCACTGCCAAAAGGCAGCAGGAATTCTGCACCCGGCCGCCTTCAAGGGCACGGCGATGAGGACGGCCAGGTTCTGTCTGGGGACCGCCCTTGGCAAGGCTCCACCAGCAACCGTCTAGCCTGGACCAGTGGCCTTTGGCAAGTGAGATTCTAAATTTGCTGTTTCCCTCAAACCACACAAGAAAAGCTGGTGAAACTATAAGCCCTTAGAGACTCCTGTGTGCCTGAGAAGCAGGAAAACATTGCAGCTTTTCCTTTCTAAAATAGACACACAGGTCAGCCGAAAAGGTCTTTTTTCGCTTAGAGAAAATGTCATTGATGAGTCCCAAAGCCAAAAGCACAAAGCCTGGGGTGGTGGGGAGACGGGAGCGGATAACGATCAGGTCAGCTCGTACTTTTTATAAAGCACAAGAAAACGTACTGAAAAACTCCCGGTAATGGAAATTCACTTTTGCGCAGCCAGGAACTTCCAAACGACACACATCTCCGTATCCAGGGCCCCGTGGTGGAGTCGTTCTTGGTGCACTCACTTGAGTGGAAGCTTTCAGAACATTCTGTCCTCGCTGTGCACACGAGCTGGGGCATTCGCAGGTGACAATCACACGGAGTTGATCTGAGAACCAGGTACTGGCCATGTGGAAATTTTGTGAGAATTTTTTGCTGGTCGCAAGAAAGCCCTGGTATCTCAGTTGCTGAATTCGTTTATTTTGTCTGCGAGAAGCCCGGGAAACAGCTCTGTCTTCCTGCTTACATTTGGTGTGGGAAAGAGACACTGAATAAGCAAGCACCGAGTGTCTGCTTTGTCCTGCAGGTGACAGAGGCCATGCAGGGCCCCGGCACGCAGCGAGGCCTCTGCTTGCTGGCTGAGTGGCTGTGGTACGGTGGTAACTGTGAGTGTGGCACTTCCGGTGGCTTTGGAGAATGAGGACGCAACTCAGCTGTGGCCCAGTGTGGTATGGCAGGGCCTCGGGGCATGGTGGCTGCATCTGCCAGCAGACCTGGGACTGCAGCGCCCTGCGGCTTCCTCAGGCACATGGCTGGGGACGGCAGTGCCTGTCTGCAAGCTGGCACCTCCTCGTCCCCTCTGCAGGGGACCTCGCACCCTCCGCAGGCATCCTGCAGGGCTCTCCTCCTCTCCGGCTCCTCTGTCCTCCAAGCGC
>RJWT010052297.1:0-10579 GCA_004365215.1 Cuniculus paca | reverse complement strand
CAGGGAGTCCCATGAGCAGGTGCCCTTCCCAGCTGACCCTCTGCTGTCTCCCCGCCCCTCTGTATCTAGCGGTGTGTGAGGATCACATGACCCATGTATACTATTGACTTTAGCTCTTTTTGGTCATGGAGCAGCATCCACTGGAGAGTCTCTCCTCTCTCTCTGTAGACCCTTGTCTATTACAGCAAATCTGTCCTCACCCAGAGCTCACCACACACACACACACACACACACGCATGCACGCACATGCACACAGCACTTTTACCTCCACAATCCATTTCCGTGTTTGCACGTGCATGATTTTGTGTTAGATACCTCTTCCTTCACATTTGCAAAACTCATTTCCACAATAAATGTGAAAACAGTTCAAGAAGGGACTTGGGTCTTGCACTTCTGGTCCTTCAGCCTTCTTAGCGGCTTGCTGCACATACAACAGGAGCAGACGGATTATTGATGAACTGGGTTGGGTGGATTTAGCTAAATGGTTCCTCATCTCTAAAGTTTCTAGTTGGGGACAACACTGCCTAGCCCTAGGGCCTTACTAGGGGTTTGAAAGTTTTATGGTCTGTGCCCTTGAGGAGTTCGCTGGAAGCAGTGGGCACAGACAGGTCCACCGCACCTGGAGAGCCTTCGGGCGGGTAGTACTGGGTGAAAGGAAGAGAAACAAAGAGAAGGAGGAATTGGAAGAGATTCCCAGAGAAGTTTCTGGAATGCAAAGTCTCTTGGGGTGTGGGACCCTGGAAACCACAAGCTCTGTGGCCCCAACCTTGAGGACAGAACTGCTGAGCCCTGAGGAATGTGTAGGCATTCGGCTCCCAAGGCTGCGGGATGAGCGCATTCACAAAGAATCTCGTGTGATTAAAACCGAGGCGTGACCTCTGGGCTGGGGATTCCCGGCACCCACCAGGCCGACAGCAAACACCAGGGAAAGCAGTTTACTTGTGTCTCGCACGCCTGGCCCGCGCTAGGGAGAATGCAGCTCAGGTCTTCCTGCAGACTCGCAGTGTGGCTGTCCCTGGTCTGCAGGCTGCTTTGGATGAGGACTGAAGAGAAAAGGTCTCCCTCAGGATTCCTTGTGATCTCCTTTGTCACCAGAGAGCAGCTGAGGAGGGGCCTAGGGGATCTGAGACACAGGTACAGGAGACTGTTTACAAAAGGTAATCAGACACCACTGGGTCAGAGGACTCTGAGAATAACAAGATTTTGAGTTTTACAGAGACTCAACTTTTGCAAGTGTTTTTGTGCCTTTTATCTATTTAGTTTCCAGGAGGAGGCTAGGCTTACCAGAGGGGTTTCCTGTGTCTGACTGAGCCCTACTCCCTTACTGTGTTTGCATAGATATTTAATGGGGTGATTTATTTTCAAACACCCTTTACTGAAATTTCATATGCGTTAATCACCTTGACAATTATCTCATTAAGAGAGCAGTCTGATTCAAACACGCTCCTGTATTCATCCTTCGCTAATCCCCGACGCCTTCCCCCACCAAACTAAGATCATCTTGGTTGTTCTGTTCTCTATATGAATCCATTTACAAAGCTCATGGAAAAGCTGAGGACTTTTCTCATCCTTTCAGGCTGTTTTGGCAAACAGGTTGCCCAAGGGGTTTGGAGTGCGCGAGGCCTTGGGCAGTGCAGTACCACCCTCTACTGTGCAGCCTCCAGAGACCCCGTTATTCCCCGCTCCACTCTTCTGGGCTGGACCCTGCAGAGTTTTCCATTTCTTTCCAGTAAATCAAGGAGAGAAGCTGGGAAGTCAGGATTAACGGAGTCCTCCAGCAAACGTATTGCAGTGCCCTTTCCCAAGTCTGAAAGGCCTCTGTACCGCTGTAGCATAGCTTTGCTTCCTTTCTTGTCCCAGCAGCCTTGTCCCTGGGGACTGGCACCATGGGGAGACAAGGGCTCCCCTGACATCTAAGCCACTTCCCTTGTTAAGTGAGCGCACATCTGATCTGCTGAGAGGAAATGCAATCAGACTGAAGGGTATTCAGGCCGAAGGCTCCAGCTAGGCCGTTCTTGTGTGAACCGAGGAGGGATAAGGAGTGTGTTTCGGGGGCCTCGGTACATGGGGTGACAGGAGATGGGAAGGATGGCAGCAGCTGCCGCACTGAGTAGCCAATGTATTCGTTTTGAGAGGGAGCCAATGATGGATCTGGACATGGGGAG
This sequence comes from Cuniculus paca, assembly GCA_004365215.1. Classification (NCBI taxonomy): domain Eukaryota; kingdom Metazoa; phylum Chordata; class Mammalia; order Rodentia; family Cuniculidae; genus Cuniculus; species Cuniculus paca. Next base: position 8,414 of record RJWT010052297.1, on the reverse strand, counting down.
TTGGAGACTGCCCGGACGCCAGGGAAGCAGGTCCCAGGGGCCAGCTGAAAGAAAAGAAATGGAGGAAGAGAGTCAGGCTTCCCACCAGGTGGCAGCTGTTGGACACGGAGAGCAGCGGGAGCAGCCAAGGCTGTCCAGGAAAGGGGGCACCTAGGAAGCTGAGCTGGAGTGGACCCACTGCCGAACAGTGAAAGGGGGACCTTCAACAGGAGCCACAGAGTCAGAACAAGGATTTTGCTGCTCTAATCTCTGTCTCAGTTGAATCTAAAGCAGGCAAAAATATTAAGGTGAGCTAGGCTTCCAAGATCACCATGCGACTATGGTGAAAATGTGGAAAACAGGTGACACGAGAGTCAAGGGCACACTGTGGAAAGATCATCCTTAGTTCAGAGGCTAAGAAGGGACCTCATCGTCCGCTTAGACCCTGAAAACTGCCCAGGCCATGAATGTCCACTTTCTGCAGCCTCCAAAAGCCCTACAGCACCGTGACCACCCAAGTACGGGGGTGATACTGTCCACACCCTGGTAGTGCTGATCTTCATCTCAGCTCCACGGTCTTCTGAACAGAGCTTCCTCCTGGAGCCACAAGAGGCGGGGATACAGGAAAGACAGATGCACAGAACCAGGCCAGAGACGGGAACTCATGAGGGTGTCACCACGTCCTGGGGACTGGGGCTGCTGACATCCACATGGAGACAGGAAAGTGACCAGTGCATAAATAGTTACCACAGACTTGGGGACCTTGTCCTGCTGCTAAGGGCAGCAGAGAAGGAAGGAATGATGCTGAGGTGGTCCTTACCTTCACTGACCATGGATTCGTGTTGTCAAAATTGAAGAGAAGGCCACTTGTCCTAGGCCATCAGCAGGGCTGTACCCTCATATACACAGCAGTGAAACTAAACCTACTGCCTGTGTTTGCTTTCACACAGTCCTTGCAGGTTGCTCTGTTGGGGTGAAACTTGTAACAGAGAAGGTTGTGCTGAGGGCCTTGTGACCAAAGGGACCTCAAATCTAAAATCTGCAGAAGGCTTTTCCCTTCCTATTTTGTCTCTTTTCATTTAAATTTCCCAAGAACTGATAGAGGCAGAAATGAATACACAGCACTTGTTTTAAAATAAAAACAGAACAAAAAATAAGGACATCCTTTGCTGAGAGAAAAAGACACACACACGCATGATTTGGACAGAGCAAAACTTTATCTTCTCCTGGTTCTTGAGGTGAGAAGTCCAAGATGAAGATGCCAGCAGGGTTGGGTTGGGACAAGGACTTCTTTCCTGGCCGATCCGCACCACACACCTGGTGTGTGCTCTCAGGGCCTTTTGTGGTGTGGGGAGAAAGTACCTGCTCTTTGATGTCCCTTCCTCTCCTTATGAGGACATCAGTTCTGCTGGACATCAGCCTCACAAGCTCACTTAACCTTAGCCGCCATGTAGGGTCCCATTCATCTACAGTGCACCCCGCACTGCGCAGGGAAGGGGCACAGAGGTGTAGCACGGGCAGGGCTCACTCAAGCGAGGGGTGGAGCTGACGCTGAGCAAGCGTTTGCTCCGTCTCCTCTTGGGCACTGGCTGTCAGGTGATCATGGGGAGTTCACTGGGCCCCACTGCAGAAGACCAGCAGAACCAGGGGACCCTCCACAGTAGTAGAAGCCCCCCAGGGAGGACAGCTCTGCGACCTCCACATGCTCCATGGGAAGGCACAGTTTTCAGCCTGAGTGAGAATCAGGTGCTGAGGGCAGAGGAAGGGCACCTCCAGGGAAACCATGGGGGAAAACCTGCATGGCTTCCATTACCCCACAGCTCTGAGCCCAGTTTTCCTGGGGAGATCGGCCTGCCTTCCTCGGCTTGGGAGATAGCCTGGCGACAAGCAGAGGTGGAAGCCAAGCACGCAGGCCCCTCCCTGCTCTCCCCACGTGCTCTGGGCTGTGCGCCTGGTAGGGTTCACTGGGGTTCAACTCTTGCCACTCGTAGCCACAGGGCACACGGGTGTTGCTGGCTCTCTTTCCAGACTTCAGATTAGCTCTGAGGATTTGAAAACCCACCGCAGACTCTTTGTGGTTCCCAGACCCCAGCTGGGGAGGGAGCTGCCCGGGCCAGTCATCCAAAATCCCAAGGTCTGAGGAGCGAATCTCTGTCACGTCACTGTGACTCACGGCCCATACGCTGACACCCTGTGGGAGCCCTGGAGACACTAACCAGGCATCCAGACCCTAGCAGGGAGCCAGGCTGCTGCAGGGCGAGTCTGGCAGGCACGGGATGTGAGGCCACAGGAGGAGGCTCCCAGGGCTGCCTTCACTCTCCTCCCTCACTGGGCGCAGGTAACCCTGGGCCCCTGACCTGGACTTTGCCTATCTGGCCTCTTCATGGACTGCAGGGGTTTCTGCTCTGCCTCTGACTGGGGTCTGAGTGTCAGTGTAAGGATTTCAACAGGTGTCATCCCACTGATCCTTAAAATCCCCGCAGAGCACTCTGCAGCTGACTCCAGGCACCCAGCAGCACTTCCTCTCCGCTAGCTGTCCTGTGAGTTGAGATCCTGCTTTAAGGGGAAGGTCGGTGCATGACTTTATGCAGAGAATTCGTTTAGTAATAGCATGTGAAATGGGAAATTCAGGTGCTCAGAATCTTTGAGGGACCCAAAGGGTTGAGTTACTTTGTTTTGTCAATAATAAACCCACAGCCACAGAGGGGAAATGACTTACTCCAGTCACACAAGTGGTTAATACAACCTGCCCATTGCCTTGTGGCCTAAGGGAAGGGGCGAGCACATGGCAGGTGCAGTCCATGGTACTGTTTGTTGTTTGTGTGCTCCTTCCCTTTCCGCATCAATGCATGAAATACCTCACCCAGCCACTAACCTTGCAGGGCTCCCTGCAGGTGCTTCCTCCCCTGCCTCCTGCAAACTTGCTCTGCCCAGTGCATACACATGTAGGTGACAGCATGTCCCCGCTGTGCAGAAGCAATGACGGACAGCTAGGGTATTCAGAGGTTTCTCTCGCTTCTTTGTGTGCCAGTGGGACAGTAGGTCCTGGACAGGAGTTATTCTTGAGCTAGGACTCAAGACTGAAGAACACCACAGATAAGGTGGGACTTTCACAAGCCCATAATGTACACCCAACATGGGCGATAACCAAGAAATGCACCGTCATTGTGCACCCCTGAGATCGGAAGGTTGCTACTTCAGTGGCCACGTTGAGGCAGGGGTTCAGGGATATATGTTGAGTCAATGAGGTAAATTCTGTATCCCTTCAGTGTCCTCTAAGTACCAGGTGTTCATCTGCATATTGGGCCAAGATGGCTGTGTGTTTACAAGGTTGCGTTAGAGGAATCTGAACCAGGACCAGGGTGAGATGCACAGCATTCTAGAGATGCTGACCAGTGGACCTGGTGGGATCTGCCAGTAGGACCTCCTTGCACAGCTGTGCCCACAAGTGGCCTCAGTAGTGGAGGAGGACATGAAGTCTCACTGCAGCCACATCTGTTGGTGTCCAGGTATCTGACAGGTAAAGCCACGGTCTCATCTGGAGATTGAAAGTCATTCTGTGCGGTTTGGGGGTGTGCTGGTAAATGGAGTCTCTCCCCATGTCCTGTGCTGGACATTTAACATGTCCTCTCTGATCTCAGGAGTGATCTGATTTGGATCATGAAGACATGGTTACTCTAGGGATGGCCCAGACCCAGTGCAAAACTACAATCTGGAAAGTAGCAAAGAAGACTAGCTGAAGGGTAAGCAAAATGTCTTTTGCCATATTTGGATGAAGGTAATTGAAGTTAATTGATATGAAAATTACTCATTTCAAACACACCCTTATGACTTACGACAACACATTTGTGCATCTGAATGTTAAAAATAAGGCAGGCTCTTCAATTTGTACATTTGTCTTCCCAGCCTCTCATCCCAGCACTAAGTGACCAAGCCAGGCCTGGTTTTAATTTCAGGGCAAATCTGAGATTTTGTGTGACCTGCTTGGCCCTGTGACTCTGCTTCCTGGAGAGGGGCTTCAGCTGGCTGGGTCACTACAGCTTTGTTCTCCAGCAGACCGCAACTACCTTTAAGTCAGGTTCACGATAAGGGCTGGGGTGATAGTTACGGAGCCATGCAGGAAGACTGGTGTAGCAAGCAGACCAATAGAAGTGTCCTGGGAGTGGTTCTCCAGAGCAACAGGACCAGTGGGAAAGATAGGTAGGTAGGTAAGTAAATGGAGATAATAGGTAGGTAGGCAAGTAGATAGATAAATAGATAGATAGATAGATAGATAGATAGATAGATAGATAGACAGAAAGATAGATACACAGGAGGCAATTTATTATGAAAACTGGTTAAAATACTTATAGAAGCTGAGAACTCCCTCTGGGTACCCTCAGCAAACTAGAGGCCAGGAAAGCTGGTGGTAGAACTTAGTCCAAGTCTATAGGTCAAGGAGCTCTAATGTCCAGAGACAGAAGGAAGAGGCGTCCCAGCTCAAGGAGAGAGAACCACTTTGAGCGTCCTCAGCCTTTTTGTTCTAGGAGGGCCTCCAATGGATTACATGCGGCCCACCCTCCTGGGGAGGTGACCTTGGCCCCGTCTGCTGATTCCAATGCCCACTGCTCCAGATCCATCCTCACAGACACACCTGGAAATCCAGGATCCCTTAGCAAAGCCAAGCTGACACCTCTCCCCATCGCAAGGAGAAAGGATTACTGCTAGATGGGCGCGGATCTTTGCTGACAGCCCAACCTGGTGGCCATCTATCCTCGATGACCCCTCTGTATTTACCGGCTTCCTCACTGCACAGCCACATGTTTGGGTTGCTTCTGCCCTAAAGAAGTAGTTTTTCAGACAGAAGAGAATTCCTGACACTGCCGAAGGGTTGCTTCCTCATGGCAGTTACCCATTAAAGAGTAGAATATTCTACAGGGGAGGAAAGGGGGTGGTGAATGAATTTTGTAGCCCTGAACTTGGGATGAGGTGGTAATCAGTTCTAGAATTCCACTGAAAAATTTAGAGTGTGTTCTTGGAGTCCTCATGGGTACAAGCACTTATGGAAAACAGGTTGCTTTCACTTTTCAGCTATGAATTCATGACAAGTTAGTAGAGGAGCACAATATGCTTGAGCTAACTGAAGCATGTGCAGGCTGAGAGGGGACACCCTAGCGTCTCAGTTCACACGGGAATGGGTTAATCCATGTTCCAGCAAACACAGTGGAACCTGAATGGAATCCTGCAGGGTTCTCTGCACGGAACCTTTGCTTCAGTTTCTCGACATAGCACCTTCTTGCACTGTCCACTTCTGCACTCTTTGTCCTCTTAGATGACAGCGAGCTGCTTTTCTTTCTGAGATTTAGAGTTGAGAAACTAATCTAAATGCAGAATACAGGCTTTTGGGGAGCTGTGAAATCTTCGTGAAGGCACTGGTCTTCCTGGGGCTTCAGGGTCCTTCTCTGTCAAGCCAGGGTCTGGGCTAGGTGTCTCTAAGATTCTTTCCAGTTCAAACAAAGGGAAGCCCTGGCTCTCAGACTGTGCCTTCAAAGCAGGTACAGCGTCACCAAGAGGGCCTGGTCTGGTCCCCAAGAACCAGGCTGTGCTTATTTCCCCCTGTTTCGTAGTGTCATCCCCATTCCTTCAACTTTTTCTTGTGTACTCTACTCCCATGCTGTCTTCTCTGACTTCAGTGGAAACAGAACGTATTTACTGAGGCGAACTCGAGGCCAGACTCTTACGAATCCCAGGAAGTACATGGTTGGCCCGAAGCAAAGCCTCCATCCCGGAAGAAATCCTCACCCGGTGGAGCAGCGGCTGCCAACCAACACCTCATGACCTCCAGGCCCCGTCGCTGGGAGCCAGAAGAACTTGGGGCTGAAGAGCCAAGAGCCTCCAAAGGGCCAGCATTTGAGAGGGTCTTTCCAGGACAAGCTGGAATTTTCAGCCCTATTAGAAAAGAAAGGCCATTCTGGTGAGGACGGGTTGGGGCTCTGGTGGAAGGGAGGACACAGGAGCCCAGTAGCCATGGCAGAGCGCCCCAGGCTGACGCGAAGGTTAGGGTCTCTACCTGCTGTTTACAGCCAGAGAGAGCAAGGCCCTGGGACTAGGGCTGGGGTATGGTGAGGCTGTGTTCTGGGAAAGGTACACAGGGCATGTTGGGGGGCCTGGGGTGCCCTCAGTCTCTGAAGCGTTCTGCCACTTTCCCTGCCTGGTTGCTGGGCTAAGCTGGGGGTGAAGTGCGGTCACCCGAGGGAGTTTTGTGGGTGCTGGGGGCAGCAGGCAGACGAGGAGGAGGCAGGGGGGTGCAGGCTCCTGTCAGGGCTGTCTGGCCCTGCCAGCCCCCCAGCTCCTCCTCACCACAGCTTTGTTTTGTCTGACTTCCTCGCCAGCCTGGAATTCCTGGGGGCTGCGTTCCTCCCCAATGGTTGTGGCTTCTGGTACATACATGGGGAGATTCCCTGATTTGGCCCCTGGTTCCACAGAGCAGCACCTGGAGGGGTTCCTGGGAGGCCAGGGAGAGGAGCACAAGGCTGTCTGTGGCTCTGTGGTGGCCTCTGAAGGCAACAGAGAAACAAGCAGAGAAAATCCACACGAATTCCCCTGTGATGAGGTGAAGGCTGGAACTCAAAGCCGGAGTGCAGTCAGGTGCTCACGTGTAATCAGCGGGGAGCTGGGCTGGTCCAAAGACGTCTCTGCCCTCTCCGGACACAGCCCTCTGTCACTCCCGGAGAACAGGTCACCAAAGCCCCTTGGTCCCATAACCAGAACCTCTTCCTAGTGGCTGCACTCAGAGCATGTGCATAGTTGCAAATGAGTGAAGGGTCCTGAGAAAAGAGGGGTGCAGAGGGACCTCCATGAGCCCATGGTGCTGGGAATTCCAGAGATTTTATACCAGGAGGAGTGGGTACAGAATTGTCCATGCACTTCAGGATCTGTCCTGAGGCAGCTGGGCTCTGAACTCAGATGTCTCCAGCACTGGAGGCCTGGCAGGGGAGGGTAAGCCATGGCCAGCAGATGCAGTCTGTGCCCTTGAGGAGTTCCCCAGAAGCAGTGGGCAGAGGCAGGTCCACCATGCCTGGAGGGGCCGGGAGCCCCTGGGGCTGCATGGGGAACAGCTGCCGGAGAGCAGCGCTAGCAGAGGTCCAGGCTGGAGTGATGGGGAGGACAGTGCATGACAGTAGGAGTGAGGGGCAGTGGCGTGGAGCCCAGCACCTGTCCCCCATCTGGGCTGGCTAGGGGCTGCTGCACTTCAGGCTCCTCCAACAGGGGATAAAGTGACAGCCCTGCCTGGAGGGACACCTGCAGGGGCCAGTGGGACTCTGCATCCAACATACTCATCTCAATGCGGAGCACATGGTGAGTGCTAAACACGGTCAGGTAGACAGAGCCCCCAGCCAATGTGATGGGCAGCACTGGCCATGGGCAGCAGATGAAGGCTCTGGCCTGGCCTGACCACCTGAGCAAGGCCCCTGCAGCCCCACCAGAGGGGAAGGTGTGGAGGGCGATGGTCAGGGAGAGTGGCTGGTCTGGGGCTGGGTTGGGCTGGCACAATCCCACCAGGCCCAGCGTCCTCCCAGCGTGCAGGACATGGCCTTTCCATCCGCCTTTCTCCTCATGCTCACAGTTTTCTCCCCACCTCAAGCGCCAGGTGGAAGGCTGCCCCGCTCTCATCCACATCTAACCTTCTGAACAGAAGTGAACCCCTCCCTCCTCCGGCCTGGTCCTTCCGGGGCCTGCTGCCCTTGTGCTACACTGGTTTGCCACGGGACACTGACTCCTTGGAGCACACAATTTTTGTGGGTGGAACCTCGTCCCAACCATCCTCAGATCCTTCCCAGACCCGGGACAGCAGGTGCCTGCTGCACGGTTAGGAAAAGAACAAGGAAGCTTCCTGGAAGGCCCCGTCTTTGGACAGAAGCTTTTGAGTTGTGATGGTCTCTTTGTGGAGCAACAAGACCACAGAGTCTTGGGAATCTGTGCTTTGGAATGGGTTGCCCGCAGCCCCCCAGAATCCTACAGAATTCCTTTTGCTGGTTGTGATTCCAGGGAAAACTACCTAGGTTTTCTGTCAGTTGGATGAGGCCCATCTCCTCACAAAGACAGCTCAGGTGCTCCATGAGGCTGTGGTGCTGTGCCAGGGTCACCGACAAGCCAGGCCAACTGTGCTAGAGCTTGTTAGGGTTTAGAAATAGAATGTGTCCCCCCACCCCCGCCAAAGTCTCATGTGCTCAGCAGTGGGAATTTGGGAAGGTGACTGGATCATGGGGTGCTGTACTCATCAGTGGATTCATCCCCTCATGAGTCCATAGCTCAGTTTACTGTTTAAACGTAGGGATGGGTTAGAGGCAGGTCACTGGGGATGTGACCCAGAGGGCACAGCTATCCCTCCCTGGCTCCTCTCTTCTCTCTCCACTTCTGGGCCACCATGATATGAGTCGTTTTCCTCAGCCCTG
>RJWT010052296.1:0-10576 GCA_004365215.1 Cuniculus paca | reverse complement strand
TGTCAATATTAATCAGATACTGATTCAAGGTATATATCATTCTGAGGCAAAATTTCTCCCTAGCTATAAACTTGCCGGATTAGACTTATGTGAATACAAAGACAATGAATGGGACACAAGTAGGACTGACAATCCCATTCCAAAAGAGAAAAATCTCAACGAAATAAAAACCTTAGGAAGGTAAAACCCATTAGTCTTAAGACTCCAGAATAATCCTCTTTTGTCTGATGTTCTGTCCTCCATTACCACTGTAGTGGTAGTATTACCTTGACAGTTTTGAGTTGGTTCTGCTCTGCTCCTTTGGGTCACAGTAGCTGAACTATTCCCATGATTATCTGGCCAGCTTCAACTGTGTTGGGAAACCAACCTTGTGAAACTGAGGAGCAAAACCTCTGAGACCTGTGATAGAATTTGTAACTCTGATGGCCTCCTGGCTGACTCTTTCATTTGTGAATGGAAAATATAGCATGTCCACAGGCAAATAGCTATGCTATCCCAACCCACTGAACCCAAGTACACCAGTTTTCCTTCACTGGTCTTGCTTTTTCCGTATACTTTAATTCAATCTGATTATGTATCTTCTGGTATTGATATAGGGGAAAGAAACTTCCAACCTGCTAGACATCTGAAATGCCAAGTTCATGTTCCCTAAAATCAATGAATACATTCTAGGAACAATGGAGTTTAACAATAGGAAGAATTCATTGAGAGAAAGAAAGCTTATGTTTAAGAGGGACAGAAGAAGACCTGGAAAGTGGGTTGCCTGCCAATCCTGTTTCTCAAGGGTGTTTTATTGAGCAAAGCCATGAAGTGAGTCAGGCTTAAGGTGGGACAAAACTAGTCAACTAATAAAATTACAAGTATAGTTGCTTAGGTAATATTGATCCAATGGGAAGTCACAAGGTGGGTATGAGTTGGGACAAAATTCTAGTGACCCAGTAAGATTACAACAAGTATAGTCACTTCGGTAATATTCAAAAAATATTAGGTAATATTAATTAACATTGATCAAATTGGGAAGCAAGTCACATAGCAAGAGTACATGGGCTGGACAAGGACTTTACTGAAAGGGGTGGGCTAAGGAGGTTTAGTCCTCCACTCCAAGGTGATTGATACCTACTTAGAATATCAGTCACTGCTGTTCATCCCAAGGGGAAGTATGTGGGAATAGTTGGTCCTCTTTTCTTGAAGCCTGGCACTCAAGAATGCTTCTCCAGTCACTGTTGTATTCTGTCCTGACCTTTCTAGGATCCAGCTTTGCCTGACTTCCTGCAATATTTCTAAATAATTTAGCTATCTATAATAATATAATCCCATCTCTATTTTTGGTTTCTGCAGAGATGAATAATTACAAAAATGAGTCATACCCATGATCCTATATCAAACAGTTATTCAACCATATGCTTAAGTGTTTTATTCAGAACAACTTTACTAATTTTTTATAATGTGGATAGGCTGAAAATCTTCCAGATTAGATTTTGATTTCTTTTTACATAACTCCTTCAATTTGTCTCTCTGTTCTCACATTTTACTATAAGCTATAAAGAACCAAGTCACTCCTTCAGCACATGACTTCAAATTCTCCTCACTTAAGCATTCATTTCATCACATGTAAGTTCTACCTGCCATAACAAGTCATCCAAATTGTGTTACTTTATAACAAGAAAATCTTTTTCTCAATATCCCAATAACCTACTCCTCATATTCATCTGAGATTTTACCAGAATGCTCTTTAAAGTCCTTTTCTCTGCCAAAATTCTGTCCATAACCAAAGATATATTCTTTAAAATGAAAGAAGCTTTCTCTATAGGGCTTCTTTTTTCTTCTTGAATCCTTGCCGAAATTGCCTTCAATATCTATACTTCTAACAAAGGACCCTTCATGATAACTAGCTTATACTTCAAAACTTCCAACCTGTTACCTAGCACAAATCTTTATTTTTAGGTAGTTAATTTTTTGTTTGTTTGTTTTTGTTTTTTGGGTACCAGAAATCAAACACAACTTTACATTTGCTAGGAAGGCGCTTACTCCACTGAGCTATATCCCTGGCCCCTAGATAGTTGTTATAGTGACATACCACTTTTAAAAAGCCCAATTTATATTAGTTAACTTGAGCTACCACAGTCAAACCCAGACTGGGTGGCTTAAAAAACTGCACAATTTATTTTCTTAGTTTCAAAGGTTAGAAAACCAAGATCATGGTTTTCTTCAATACACTTACTAACAGAGACTCTTTGCTGCTTGTGGACAATGGCCTTCTATTATGTTCTAAACATTATTTCTTTGGAAAAGTTATCTCTTCTTACAAAGTCAGAGCCCTACCCTTTTCACCTCATATACTCTTAATTTACTTCTTTAGAAGTCCCATCTGTAAATATAGTTTTATAGTTTCAAATATGAGTTTTAAGGGAATCAGATTTTCAGTTCCTAATACAAGGGCTTATTCTACTTCCTGGTTGTTAATAGTGACACTATGAGCACTACCATATGAACATCAGTCTGAGTCCCTCTTTTCATTTCACTATATATGCCAGAAATGAATTGATCTTAAAGTGATATTCATTTGTAGTTTACACAGTTTTTAAGTACTTACTACAGAATGAACATCATGCTGTGTATCAAGAATAAACAATGATCATTCCTTGGGTTCTTTTTCTCCTCTTGATATTTTTTCAACTTCCAATCTGTATGGCTTATATTACTCATCTTTTAAGGTTTATCCTTAAGTGACTCTATTCAAAATTTATCTATGACTGCTCTAAGCTTGGAAGGTCGAGCTCTCCCCTAAAGCAAGAGTAAACAGATATTTCTGTTTCCTCAGTAGAAAATGCCCAGGTTTAAAATGAAAGTACATTTCCCTCTCTATAGTGCTTCTCTTCAAGAGATAGATGTCACAGTCGCATCACCTAAAGTCATTTCTTAAACTGAAGTCCTCAAAACAAAACCACCTAATACATTAGCTCGTAATTTTTATTGAAGTAAAGAGTCCCCCAAATGAGTCATACTCTACTCTTTTAAACAGGTTTTGTATTTCTATCCCTTTTAGAATTCCAAGGATTTCTTCTATGGATCAAATATTAATACTATGGAAGTGTGAGTAAACAGAAAGCTACAATCTATAAATCTAAGGAGGCATTCAGAGAAAAGCATATGTAGGAAACAACGTGATTAAAGATTAAACTATGGTTTTTGCATTTACTCTTATCTGTCACATTTTTATCGTCATTTTACTGAGATAAGAAGAGAAACTGTGTCAGAAAAAATGTTTTTGGAAGTATAACATCATCTTTAAATACTGTCAGTTGTGAAAAAGAAATTTTAGTACTACAACAAAAGAAATTTCAAGTGAAGTTAAATATGTACCTGAAACGAGAAAATGAATGTTGCAATTCTCATAAAGAAATGTCTCTCTAAACTGAAAATCAGTGGAAGAAATAACATTAAAGAATGATAATAAATGACAAAGTAAAATTCATTAAGAAGGGAGAAAATTACATTCATTCATGTATTAGCAAGCACTGGACCTTATTCTTTGCCAACGCATCTTCCTCAACATGCTAAAGAAATGAAGATACAGTGTAGGCTTGATCTCAGCATAAACTAAAGAACGAGGCACAGAATGAGAATGATGTCATGGGATGAGGGAGAGAAAGGTCACATTTTTCTATATCTCTACCAATATTTCAAAATCATACCAATATTCTAAAAATGCTTCCTATTGTTTGCAACTACAAAGGACTTGATTGTTAAAAAAAATCATTTAATATAATTTTTACAGCTCACATTCAATCTGCTTATTTCAGGCAGGAAGTGCTACCTAAACAGTCCCTGAGAAGTCCCTACCATTTTTACACACGCTTTACTAGCTCTTGAAGCTGCTTGCTCTTTAGAACTAAGGTAGAAGACCAAATCACAGAATCAGCATACACCAGTAATACCCATGAGAGTAGTGAGGTAGTGTCACTGAGTTTTGGAGTGTTTCAGTTTCTTTCGAAAGGTGGCTTCCGGGGTCTTTGTGTCCTGAGCAAAGAACTGGTCGAGTATTTATTAAAAGCACAAAAAGAAACAGACTCCGCAGAGTGACTTTGGGCGGAGTGAAGGTAGGGAAAAAGTATGCACTATATCATGAGAGTGAACACAATGGCTGAGACTGAACGTTTGTATCTCACACTCCTCAGACTGACATCAGATCTATGTCGTTTTATGGAAAACTCACTCCAGTTTTCCTCAGAAGAATTGAAAACAGCACTCTTACAGTTTCCACATGCAAGGCTTTGAGAACTGTTCTGTTCATGTGGCCTGGGACTTTCAATTAACAGATCAAGCTCACTTCCCAGTCTTTTGCCATGCCCTAATCTTCTGCCTCAGAAGCGAGGGCGAAGAAGAGCATCGGTGCATGCTTCCTTTTTCTTTCCTTTTGCCTTGACCCGTAAAGACTGTAACCTGTGCTATAACAGAAGTCTCTTTTAGCAGGGCATGGTGGCACATGCTTTTATTCCTAGTAATCTGAGAGATTGAACTGATCACAAGTTCCAGCCCAACCTGGGCAATTTACTGACTTAAAGAGACTAAAATAAAACATAAAAAGGAGCTAAGGCTGTAGTTTAGTGTGAGGGGGTCTACATTAAATACCCAGTAATGACACAATCATGGGACTCTCGAAGAAACGACAAACAGAGAGACACATGGGGTCTCTTTGCTACTCATATAAAGCATAATTTGTGTTTTCTCCTGGGAAACTTGAGAATTTGAAAGATACTGGTTTTCTATGAGCTATGACACTTCATTTGGGCTTGCAGATTTCCAGTTGGTAGCAAAAAGCAGAACAAAGTTGGACCTTCATTTTGTAGCCTTTGTTACTCGAAATCCTGGAGCTAATTTCTTTGCAGGTCTCCATTATGTTTGTTGGTTGTTTAGAGACTTCCTCTAAGAACTGGTCAGGAAGAGTTGTTTACGTGAATTTACATGAACTCATCTCTTTTCAAAATTGAGGACACCAAGGTAAATGCTTATAGGGACATTTAGCTATACTCTGAAGCCTCCAGGCATGGCATTAAACCTGTGATCACCAGGTTTCCAAGAAAGAGGGAGACCACCATGACTGAGGCTACCATAGACAGTGTTTTCCTCGGAACCAAAACATTTGTCAGCCATGAAGACTCCAGAACTATAACACCAAGATGGAGATAATGATCCACCACACACAGTCTAACTGCTAATCCTGGAAAGGGATTTGACTTTCGGGTGGGCCAGTTTCAACTCAGGTATCAGTGTATGTCCTCTCCAGTTACCTAAGCTAGAATCTTTTGCTATATTCCCTGTAACCTGCAGATTAAAGCTTTTGTTCTTTATATCTGTACTTTAATTTTAATTTTCATTCTTCTAAAACAGCAAGTCACTAGCAAGCAAGAGTACAACATATATACACACACAAGAAAGTGTACACACACACACACACACACACACACACACACACAAAAAGTTCTTCCTGTCCCATTTTGGAGAGATTTCTGTAAAGTGGGAGATGATCTCCCTTCTCTGTTTTCTGATCCAAGAATAAAATTGCTGCTTTGCTTTGACAAATGTATGTTCCTTCAATAGGCCAGATTAATACAAGAAAGAAAGACACTAACAAAGAATGAATAACAAAAATGTCTCTAATTTTTTTAAATGTGTTAATTCCTTCTACCCACCATTTGTGAACTAGATTCAATGTTCACATACACTCTGTCTCTACTCATAAAGCCTTAGGTTTCTAATGGTAAAACACTCTGAACTCTCCCTTGCTACTCTAGAAGTTTAATAAACATTTCTTTTCTTATTATTTATACCAACCTTTTCTATTTAAGTCATATCAATAATTGATTTCAATATGTGCATATATTTTTTCTTTTAGTAAATATTCTACAGAAATATGAAAGATCCTATTGAGTTAAGTTAAACTCCAAATAAGGTACAAGTTAGACTCCTTTTATAGTTTAATTACATTCCTTGGGAGAGCAATAGGGAATAAAGACAGGGTCTTATATTTGCACTTAGATACGTCAGCCCTTTTATACCTTTAAGATTGAATCTTGTGCAGTTGGCTATAGTTGCTTCAAATTAGGATAGTACCTCAGCCTCCAGCATAGTTGGGATTACAGACCTTCTTGAGAATATGTAATGTACACATAAATGGTTATTCTGTGGTTTTTATTGTTTTCTATATTCTTTTTGTTTCAATTTGATTTTCTCATTTGGAGATATTTTCCATTCTGTCATTGAGGGTGACTTAATATAGTGAAAAAAATTTCACAAAAATGTCAAGAAACCACATTTTAGTTTTTATTTTATGACTCAGTTTTCCTATTTTACCAAACGGGTCGATCAATTTTTTTATATATATAGTAAGGGTGAAAAGACACTATGGATGATTGTCATTGTATCTTCAGAGGACTTATGACTTATACATTGAAATAATGATTTTTTAAATTAAATTCTGTTGCTTCCTTGTTTTATAAAACAAGTCCTATCATTGTCCTATCATTGATTCTCTCAAAACCAAATTTTATCATTGTCTTCTGTGATATGATTTCTCTGGCTATTCCTTTAACTAATGGATTTTGTTGGCATAATGTATAATGTGTCAGTGTTTAGAAAAGCCTATTGCATACCATTGTTCAGGGATATTTTTTGGTGTTGATGTTTTCTAAACAATTCTCTTTCATGTAATCTGTTTCATGTTATAATGCCCTAGATAAATTAACCTGTGTTTATAGAAGTTAATCTAATTTTCCACCGTCTGTCCATATTTTAGATTTCTAGTTTCCTTAAGAGAACTCCTGATGAAACAGCCTTGACAGCATTTTAAACAATTAATAAACTATTCAAAGCATCAAACTCAAAGATTTTATCTATAATACTTTCAAGTGGAGTTTATAAAAACTTAAAAATTCATTTAAATTACCTCCTTTGATACTTTTATCCCAATGTATCTTAATATATTCAAAACAATATTAAATAGTTATAAATTTTAAGATATTTTCTCTTCTTCGAGTTAGCTACTGAATTTATTTTACTTGAAATATTTTTAAAATGAAGGTTTATATAAAATTTTATATTATAATTTTCTAGTTATTTTAATAGGACTTCCTTAGTTGAAAACAACACAAATTCACTTCAACAATCTTCCAGAAAACAATGAAATTTTATGGAATTTATTAAAAATGGCTAAAAAATTAAAAATTTAAAAGTAAACACAGTCAGACATTATTACATTTGCAACAAGGTAACTATTTGTCTAACCTGGATTCTAACTCCAAATTTCTCTCAATGCAAATTTTCAATACAGAAATAATTTTGATAAGTGTAACTTAAAACCTTGATTAAATCAAATATGATCAAGATGATTGTGTCATTTGGAAAATAAATATAGAACCAAGGGACTGCTATTTCTTTGATTAAGAGCATAAGACTCTCAGAGAAGAGAGCCTGGCAATATGAAACTCTCACCCATCTACTTGCTTTATCCTATTAAAACGTATTTTGCAACTTTGAATTAGATCTTGCAAACATTTTCTTCATCAAATACGAGTTGACTATTTTCTGTGCACCAACAGCTGAGCAAACAGAAATGAACAAACTCTAGTTATCTTGAACTCTATTGTGATGAGCAGACCAATAATGAATGTCATTATAAGCAAATAAGATGACTACCGATTATGGAAAGTGCTGTGAAAACATGAGATAAACAAAACTTGGACTGGAGATTTAAATTTTCTCGAGATAAAGTTGGCAAAAAAGAACTATCTGAGGGATTAATAGCTATTTCAAGACAAGAACAATGATAACAAGTTAGTCATAGGACAAGGAGTTTTCACAAAGCACAACGGCAATCAAGAACGGTGGAAGGGTAAATAATACACTGTCTTCTGGCATAGTAAGGAAGTACTGGTTATAACAGAATGAACAGCAGGGGTGGGGAAAAAGTTTCATAATATATATAAAAATATAGTACCTACAAAAATAAATTTATAAGTTCTTATAATTGTGTAAGTATCAAGTTAAAATTTAAAGATCGAATATGCAGTATTTGTGTTTTACAATTTTCTGTAGTGAAATAAACAAGAGTTCCTAAAAAAGAAATAATCACCAAAAATATAAATGTTGAGAATTCAAAAATATGAAAGTGATTTATTTAATTTCAAATTTTGTAAGAGAGTGCTAAATGGTATTTAGAGGCAAATACAAATGAGGAAAATAGCTTTCCCTGACTTTAAAACTTTTAGTGATACTCAGCTTATAGAGCCTTTATCTGTACCAAGGTTTTGTCTAAAAAAATTCTGCTAATAAATTTTTTATAGCCTAAAAACAAAAGCAACCTTTGGTTTCACCAGTGATTCTTCCTATACAGATTTCCAAAGTTGGGGCATTAAGATCCAAAAATGGATTTTCTTCATCTTGTCTCCATAAATAATTGTCTTCTTTTCTACTTTCATACAAATTGTGTAAATGACTTATAACAACTCTTCCTTCTCTAAGTGTATCTTATCCAGGGACCAAATGTAGGTACAAGACAAAATTAATGATTGCTAGACATGGGGTGAGCTTTGGTCAAAGGGTCAGTTGGCCTCAGAATCTCGCCGGTATATGAAATACTTCATTGATTGATGTTGTCCGCTAAGCGAGACTAAAACATTCTGACAGCTCTGTGAAACAAAGGAATCATCAATCCTGTTGGTTGAATGTGTTCTGTCATTTAACCCTTCTTTACTTTTCTCACTTTCTTTAGATTACCTGTATATAAATAAAGCCTGGAGAAATCTAAAATCATGCAGAGACTAGTACTGAAACTAGTATCTGCACCATAAAATATGTGCACATTATCACACACCTTCTTTTTTCAAGACCCTACGGAGTAAAATTAACCAATAAATCAAAAGCCTCTACTTTATTTAGGTGATTTGGTTTTAATAATTTCAGTACTTTACAGAACCAATAAAATGCTGACTTCAATATTTTCATGTGATACGGAAATGAGCTTTCAACTTCTTGCTCCAAGAATTTCTGCTTAATAAACCTAAAAGTCTATTGTTTTCAAGTGTCCATATTCAACATATTCTAAATGTCCTTCAAAGAATCTGATAGTTAAAACACCTTAACAGTTATAAAGTTGGCAACAATTATAGTTTTATAAGTGAAAACTCTCCTCATGCTTCAGTAAATTTTAATAACTATAATTCATAACAAACATAATACAGTGTGAGATTCTAATAATGTAGATTCATGCTCTCTTGCTTCAGAACATTAAAAGGCCATGAGGCAGTAGGGGTGATATTTATTAAAACTGAGCATAAAATTAGAAATATGAATCTGTTTATATGTATATGCATTGCAATGCTGCATCTTAGAACATGTATCTACCAATAGTGTTCTCTCAATAGCAGTGAAAGAAAAGCTAGTTTGCTTGCAGGAAATAATGAATATTAATACAAAGTAACAACACTGAATTCAAGTCATAATCCTATTGCTCATTTCTCCTGTTTTCTAAATTCCATGTTTCTTAATAACAAATTAGTTTTACTTGCATTATCTGTTGCATGTTGTTCTATAATGATCAAATAAATTGACTGTCTTTATTCTACATAGCATATACAATACAATAAAATATATACAATGCAATATATACAATAGATACAATATATGCAATACATATAAGCACATATAAACTCTGCCGTGATTTTTGACATAATGCAGTTGAACTTAAAATGAAAAGTGGATCTGAATTTGAAATCTACAAAAACAGTATCAAAATAGTTCATGGAAGAAAGTAAGATGTAATCAAGAAAATTATGAACAGTTTAGTATTCAAAGATATGTAAGTAATTTGGTTTTTTAAGTCATACAAAATGCAAGTAAGCAATATTTAAATATTTAAAACTTCTAGTGAAAATATTTCAATAACAGAAAAGCTGGAAATTATGAAGACAGTAATTCAAATCAATCAAAATTTTAAAAACTGTTCAGAAAAAGTGAAATCATAAAGCAATCAACTTATGAAATAGAAAATGCAAAGTCAAAGTAAAGCACTATGAGAATTAAATTCACATAGTAACACTTTAAAATACAGAACAAAAACAGAATTTGAACTTCGTTTTTTTCTTTTTTTTTTTTTTAGATGGAGTTCTTACTAAGTTGATCAGACTGAACTTAAAATCCAGACTGAAACAATCCTCCTGTCTCAACCTCTGGAGTCTCTGGAATTAGAGGTGTGTGTAAATTAGAAACATAAACAAGGTGTTATAAGCAACGTAATGGGGACACACATTTCAGACCATGATGGAATAACAAGAAAAAACAAAACAAAGCAAAACAAAACAAAAAAACCTCACCTATCCACTCCAGAAACCAAATGCAATACATGAAATGGTGTTTAAATAAAAAAAAAAAAGGGGGTTTGAGGATCTAACTCAGTGGTGTAAGTGCCTGCCTGGTAAGCACGAAGCCATGAGTTCGAACCCTGGGGCCGGAAAAAAAAAAAAAGTTTGGAAAAAGCAATGCAAGATTGTGGCCCATGAGAAAAGAAAAGAAAAGAAAA
>RJWT010052295.1:0-10580 GCA_004365215.1 Cuniculus paca | reverse complement strand
AATCAAACTTGAGCTTTAAAAATGAAACAAAAGTTTCCAAACAGCACTGGGAAAGGATTAAAAACATCTGCCGTGGTGTCAGCAGGGGGCACTCACGCGAAGGCATGTTTCTCAGAAGCGCCTTTAACCAGTAAGGGTTTCATGGCTTCTTTCGGCAAGCACACTGCAAACCTTCGCAGAGTATCAGCTACTCAAGCATTACCTTATCCTACTTTGTAAAGCCAGACTTTGCTCTGGGAGGGTCACATTAGAAGATACATAAGAATAATACTCCCAAAAAAGCATTTTGTGAATTCCTACCATTTCCCTGTCTTTTGCCAGCATGAAGAATAATCACTATCACACTGTACACCACCCTTCACGAGATCTCCTCATCCCCGTACTTCTGACAATCGCACAAGTACGATGGCTGCACCCAAATATACATTAATCGCCCACTACCTACAAACCAGACTCTAAAAAGCGCGTCACACATTTACCTCATTCACAGTTTAATTATTACCAAAACCTGTGAAGTCGTTCTACTACCTCGATTTTACAGGAGAGATAACTGAGGCTTGGAAGCAAACACGGGACAGATCTGTCTCAAACCTAAACCTACACCCTCGCGTCGTCCCACACAGACACCCCAGGAAGCAGAGCCTCGGGGGAAGGTTCAATCATTCAGCCACGTCTTACCAGCAGCCAGAGCCTGCACCTTCCAATGCCTGATCTCATAACGTGCTTCTCCCCGAGGGTTACTGCCTCCGTGGAAAGCTAGCGCCCTTCCTCCACTGGAGTCTACAGATTATAATCCCACGAGATTATCAACCACTTCCGAGGGAAGCGGTGTGCTACAGGCAGGAAAGACCCAGGCACCAAAAGGAAAACAGGTAGGAGGATAAATGAAACACAGGGATCTGGTTCATAATAAACATTCGGCAGTGACGAAGTTTCCACAAGTAGCTCAGATAGTCCCAGGATTGCATTTAAAATATTAGGGTAATGGTTACTTTTAAATCTTCTTTTTAAATGTATAATTAGGATGCGTGCTGAAATTGCCTATGAATCAGAGTCATCTTTACTTCAGAATCATTCATAATAACCACTTAAGACTTTGCTTATGATGAATCTGTAACTTGTAATATTTTCATAAAATCATAAAGAGTATATCTGAAATATAAATGTTACTTACATATCCCAGTTTGAAGCTATTCGCAAATGCTGGATTAGCAAATGGAACTAGAATAAAAAGTAAAAATGCACATTAAACTCAGGAAACAACATACAAAGCGATTCCAAGATAACAAATGATGTTTATGCAACAAAAATGTGAACGGTGCACCAAGGAAATAATTTGCAAAGGTGCTAAAAGCACTGGGTAGATAAAGATAACAAACAATACTTTCAATTTTTATCACTTTACACCCCCCAAATGTCCAGCCCATCCAACAGACACCAACTAACAAGAAAGTAACCTTCACACCATTGTGAACACAAAATGAACTTATGTTTTTCCCAGTCAGTTCCTAAATGAGCACCTCTTATGGAAAACACTTCCAAATCACAGTAACTCTTTGTCGAAGTAACTTGAAAAGCACTGCCAAATTCCAATGGGTCTACCAGTACATGAAAACAATCTAAAGACATTTCCAGGAGGAACAGAAAATAGAAGCCTTCGGGGCGTGACGCCCCCTGTCAATGCCACGTCAGAAACTTTGGAGGTCATCTGCCAGGTGGACACAGTCAAGGATCCCCTACTCTACATGGGCAGCTCATTACAGTATGAGGAGGTCGATCTCATGATTTCAAATTGAAAACTATGCTATGCTCATTAAAAACATAAAGTGTTACCAAAGAAAAACTTCACATCTCCATTCTACCCAACTGCTTTTAGGCCTATGCCTTAAACTGAGGATAATATTCATGGACCTATAGTTGATAAATCCTTGTTCACTGTAACCAATCTAATGAATAACTTAGTCCTTGCTTTAATCTCCACAGAGACAGGAAAGGAAAGCACTTGAGACCTGCTGCACGGACTCCGGAAGCAGCCACACCTACCAGGGGAGAATGCAGGAGCCTGCTGGCGACCTCCCTGTGAGTGACCACCGTGCACAAATAGCAAAGGAGATTCAGCTTGGCTCGGGAGGCCCCCGCACTCCTCTCGGTGGAGTCGATCTGGGAGCACGCCTGCTGCAGAAAGTCGCTCCAATCTTGGTCCTTGAGGAACAATAACTTATCAGCTGCAGAGGGAGGAAAGGAATGGAAGTGTGTACGATGTAAAAGATTGATGAAACGTCGTGTGAGAAATCCAATGTAGAATATTCAGCAGTCAAATGAGGACAAAGAAAATACTAACATTACCACCGTCAAAATCTCAGCCAGGAGAGGTGGTGCACACCTGTAATCCCACCATTCCAGGAGGCTGAGGCAAGGGGATCACTGCAAGTTCAAGGCCAGCCTGGGCTACAAAGTGAGTTCAAAGCCAGCCTGAAGCACATAGCAAAACCCTGTCTCTAAAAAAGACAAAATAAAAAAATTTCAGAAGGCCCTGGATGTAGCTGAGTACAAAGGTCCTGGGTTCAATCCCCAGGGCTGTCAACAGTCACTCTAAATAAAGATAATATGACATTTAATTGCCCATCTATACTCCTCATCGCTCCCTACCAGAGATACTTCTCAACTAATTCAGTGGAAAACTCTGCTCAAAAAAAAAAAAAAAAGCACATAACTAAAGAACTGTCCAACAACCCACACTACACGTAAACGCTAAACTAAATAAAACTGTAGCTAATGAAAACATGAATTGTAAAAATAACACTCTAAACAACTCAAAAGACAAAAAAACAAAGAACATAATTTCTTGATAATAATCCCATAGGTTTCCATAAACAATACTTCTTGACACTGAACACTATTAGTATTCTGCTTCACTTTGGTCTATGTAGTTTCTTTTGCTTTTTATCAGTAATTATGTTGACTTATATAATCCATTAGTTGACTCATTTAAATGTGAACAGATCTTAGTATGAATTCACTTTAAATCAAGGATTCCACTCTAGCCACAGAGCAGCTTTTTCCCCCAATCTACCTTAACAATTTAAACTATAATTTGTCCAGCTACACAAATCAACACGAGATGTGCACAAGGTGCTGACGTCCACCGCAGAGAGGACTCTGCCGGCTGCAGTGACACACGATGACCCTGTACCTGTTTCTGTTCAGACGAGGCGGGGCAGGCTCAGGGTGGTGTGGCCATAGACAATTTTCTCTGTTCAAACCCCACCCCCATGAGACTGGACTGTCCAGCCCGAGTGGTGCTCAGCTGTCCTGTACTGCAGTCCCCAGCCCTAGGCACCACACTGCCACCATCCCTAGCAGCACCAAGCTGGTTCCACAGGGGAAGGCGGGAGAAGACCCTCCTCCGGCTCATGGGGGACTCGGCCAGCTCCCAGAACCTCCCCCCACCACGGGCCACAGGGCATTGGGACTCAGCTGACACAGCCAAGGCAGGTTTCAGGGCTTGTGATTTACACAGCACTGCCCTAAGAACACAACCACAGGCCGAGAAACTTTGGAACTTCATCATCGCACACAAATCTTCCATCTGCAAATAAACTTTGCGTTTGTATCTGCACTCCAAGAGTGCACACCGAACGAGCCCTTCATGACCCTACCTGAATGTGCTGGTAGATGCAGTATTTTTGGATCAAATTTAGTGGGTAGCTGCTTCATTATCTGTGGTTCAAAAATAAAATGAACTTGAGTTACCTCTCAAGATGGTCATTTGTTTCCAAAAATGTGCCCTGAATCACATTGCATTAAGAAGTCATCAGAAAAGAAAAAATTCAACCGTGCTACTTCAGATTAAAATACTTACACACAGAGAATGTATTTTTGAAAATAATTTCTTTTGAGCTGTCTACATATTCAAGATACTAGTCCTCTATCAAAAGAGTAACTGGTAAAATTTCTTGCCCGTTCTGTGAGTTGTCTTCTCACTTGGCTGATCATTTCCTATGCTGTGTAAAAGCTTTCTGATGTTTATAGCAGTGCAATTCGCAATAGCTGAGCTCTGGAAACATCCTAGATGCCCATCAACAGATGAACAGATACAGAAAATGTGATACACGCACATCAGGGGATATTATTCGGCTGTGCAGAATGCAAAATGCCTCATTATGATTCACAGTTTCTATCTGGAGCCTCACGCACTCAGGGGCGGGGCTTGTGAGAGGTGAGCGAATCAGAGGGCGCTGTAGCTAAGTGTACCAGCAGGAGGTGGGAGCTGGGGGGAGGAGCCTGGTCACTGGGGGCATGACCTGGTAGGGGGCATTTCCTTCCATGTGCCTCCTTTCTCTCTCTGCTTCCTGACTGCCAGCACTTAGCCATCTTTTCCTCCACCATGTCCCACTGCTATTGTTTCTTCCTTGAAGCTAGTCAACCAGGGACTGAAACATGAGACAAAATAAACCAAAACAACCCTCTCCTCCTTTAAGTTGTGGGTGCTGGGCATTGTATCTCAGCAACAATGTAGTGACGAACACAGGTTTCAGCACCAAGAAGTGGGGTCACTGCTGTGCTACTACCTGACCATGTGGTAATCCTGTGGGACTCCTTCACGGGAGTCTGGAAAGGTCTGAAGATGCTGGCTAGAAAAGCCCTAGGATGCCATAAGCTGAGCTGGAAGGGAGATTCTGATCAAAGCTTAGAAGACCAGGATGCTGACAGATGCAGATGGTAAAGATCAGGCTCATGAGATTTCAGTTGGGAACAAGGGCTCTGCTGGCAGTTGGATGCTAGGGTCTATGAATTATGCACTAGCAGAAAATTTGTTTACTCTGTGCTCATGTTCTGAGACCTTACAGGGACTGAGATTAAAGACAGTGGACCAACTGATCTGCAGGGGAAATTTCAAAGCAGCCCAATGTTCAGGCTGTGGTATAGGCACTGCTCACTGCTTTCAGTCAGATTTATGCTGAGAAACAAGAGCAAATAATCATTTATGAAGTTTTTAATTTTATTAGAAAGAAATGGGCTATAAAGGTGGAGCAGAAGAGAGCTTGGTTGCTTTAAAGATTAGCATTAAAAAGAAGCCAAGGGCTGGGGATATAGCTCAGCAGCTTAAGTGCCTGGCTAGCAATCACAAGGTCCTGAGTTGGACTGCCAGCACCAAATATAAAATAAAAAGAAGCCAAGTAGCCAGGCATGGTGATGCATAATCCCTGGATTTGGGAGGCTGAAGTACTTTGGATCAGGATAATAGAAAAAATGACTTGAGGGCATGTGAAGACTCAGCAAAATCCCATCCTTCATGGGCTAAGAGGTACAAAAGTAAAAGATTTTGCTTTGAGAAGACAGCTCCAGGGCACCTGAGCTCAAGAATGGCCACCTAGGAAATATTTCCCAGGGTTCTGTTCACAATGCTCAGCCATCCAGGAACTCAAGAGGCCCCTACAGCCGTGATTCAAGGCTGGTCACTACTCAAGCGTGCAGCACAGCATGGTGTCATCCACATGGTGCTGGCTTAGGTGCATGCAGAATGCAAGAGTTGAGGGGTCAGGGAGGCTTCCACCCAGACCTCAGGTTTAAGAGGCCAGGCAGTGTATCCCTGAGAGCACAGTGTGGGAAGCTGTGAAAATGAAGCCAGAAGTGCAGCAGAGACCCCAGAAAGTTAAGAAACGCCAGGAACATACAACATCACCTGACAGAAGCAGCAGGCAGTGAGTAAAATCACCCCACGAGAAGCCCTGACAGCAGCCCAAGCCACTTGAAGTTCACATCTCACAATTTTCCTGGGGTGCTAAACAGAATTACAGAATTCACTGTTTGCCCTGCTGAGTTTTAGTCTTGCTTTGGTCCATTCTTTCCATACCCATATTTCTCCCTTTTAGAATGGAAATGTTTGTCCTGTGCCAGTGTACGTACATAGTATTTAACTTTCTTTTTGATTTTTACAGGCACTCACAGCTAAGAGTTTTCCTTAGGTCTCTGAGGAGACTTTAGACTTGGATTTTTCAGCAATGCTGGAACTGCTAGGACTTTGGCAACTCTTAGACATAGACTAAATGCCTTTTGCATAGAAAGATGCATCTGAGCCTTTTGAGAGCCAAGGTGGAAGGTTAAGGTTAATACCTAGATGTCCCCCAAGAGCCTCATGTGATCATAAGCAGGGCTTTCGGAAGATGACTGAATCATGCGGTGCTACAGCTGAATGTGATGTGAGGAGGTGGGATGTGGCCCCTGCCTGGGACCTGCTAGGGTGTTTCACCCTTCGCTCTCTGTGTCCCAGCTGCCGTGATGTGAGCGGCTTTTCCTAAACGTGCCTCTGTGCTATGCTGTTTCTTCTTCAGATCCAGCCAACCATACTCTAAAACATGAGCTAAAGTAACCCATCCTCCTTTAAGTGTCAGGTATTACGTCTCAGCAACAAGAAAATCACTAGGACACCTACACTCCATCAAATACAGCATAATACACAGTTACTCTGCCACACGTCTGAATTCTTTAAAAGAATTATCTCCATTATAAAAAAAAGCAAGATAATCTTTATGAAATGCTAAGAAATAAACCCAAGAATGAAATGTACCCAAGAATTTATTCAGCCCAAACCAAAACAGTGTTCCACAGTGAGATGAGAAGCAGCAAACATGCATTAGTATGAAGAAAGCTTTTTCAAAAAAGGAAACAAGACCCTCCCATGAGGTCTGAGGCACAGCCCCAGTGGCCCCCGAACCGCCGCACCTTGGGGTTGTCGATGATCGGGGTGACGACCAGGTCTGAGTCCGTGTAGATGAGTGCTCTCATCTGGGACTCCAGTGCTTCCTGGCTCAGGTGTGCACTGGTGATCTGAAACAGGAACAGAAATTATACTTTGTTTCTGTGACTATAAAAACAGAATGAGTAAGATGCTGAGGAGGACACCACCATGAAAGGCCATGCATATCCATGTGCTTTCCGTGCTGTCACCGTCTTGAGCATCCTCACCAAGATCCTAAATGCTATGTGTAGTTATTCTCATTTTACAGATCGACAAACACATCTCAGGGAATGTAACCAACTTGCTTGGCTCATGTCAAGCACCCCTTACCACTAACACTGAGAGGACTAGAAAACAGACCTCCTATGTTCTCAACTGCGATCTGGCCAGTGGGTGCTACCATCCATCACCTTTCTGGCTTGCATTGTTCCTCCACAAAACGCTCACCCATTATTTCTGCCTTACTGAATATTCAATGTGAAATAAGAATTACAAAATAAAAACATTTGGGCTTAAGTACTGTCCTGCTCCCAAAATGTTAAACATCAACACATTTATTAAACCTAGAGTCAATACAGAAGGACAGTGAATAACCAGATGTCATCATCAGTTGACCCCTTGAGACTTTTGTGCATGCATGTGTGTGTGTGTGCTCTACTTAACCAGAATTTTTATTCCTAGTGCTCTGCCCAAGTATTTCACATTGGGGGAAAAAAAGAGGACCTACACATTATAAAATGAAATTTAAATAAGGATTAATGACCTTAATAAAAGAGAAAACCAAGTCAGTAAAGAATAAGGAAAACGTATCAAAGGGACATGGATCCAGGAACAGAAAAGTTAGCTAGAAACCAAGACAGGCACTGGCAATGTAGACAAAAGAATAAAAAAGCACAAAGAATAAACAGGGAAGGCTATCAATTAAAAAAAAAAAACACCTAAGTTTAAGAACATGGACTTTCAAGACAGAAAGACCAGTACACGGACATGGCCACTTGTTAATTATGAGACCTTAAGAAATTTAAAGACTGTTTTCTTCAGCATAATAAAGACTAAAAGCAACCTTTCAAGATGTGAAGAGTAAGTGCATGGCATTTCAACGCCCAGCTCTGCTCAGGAGAGGACAGGCGTGATTCATGAAGTTCTTTGAGAAAGGAGCACTGGCTTCTGTCAGCAACGGACTGCTGGGGGCCACGGGGTGGGGAGGCAGCAGGCTGGTGGAGACCGGTCCTGTGCGCGTGGGCAGCAGGAGGGAGAAGTGACCAGCAGAGCTAAGGGGGACACCCCTGCCTGAACACGGAGGGGGAGGTCAGTCCACAGAGCAAAGAGCAATAACATCTTAAAGAAAGGTGGCCAGCTTATATGCAGGTGCTATAACTTAGCCAGAAAACCACAATTAATCAACTGAAGAATTACTAGAAACAATACAAAATTAGTAAGGGGTGCCAATTAGAAAATTTCTGTGTAAAAATTTCCCATAGCCAACCTGAACAAATGCATAAATAACAAATTATCACGATTTAATATCCCATTCACAATAGTAAAAGATAAACAGATACAATACTCAGGAATATAAGTATTGTAGAGTTCTGTTTTCTAGTCCTCCCGGCCTTAGGGTAAAGGGTGCTAGACATGAGCCATGATATGTGATCCAAAATCATATGAAAAAGAACTCAAAGTTGTTCCTTTGTTTGAAAATAAACCTTACGTATCAAACAAAGAGTACAAATATCAAAATAAAATCAGCTTTTGCTTTGGACAGTGGTGTGGCTGTGTCTGGATGTCCCCCCAAAGCCTCATGCAGTCATGGGTGGGGCTCTGCAGAGGTGGCTGGATCTAGAGTGTGGGTCGCTGGGATTAGGGTGTGTGATTACTACATCAGTCCACTGATAGGTCCGGCACAGCTCCGAGTGTGGACACTGGCAAGGATCACACTGGATATGAGTGCTGCCCACCTCAGGGTAGAATGTAAGGGACAGCAAGAGGGCTGCTGCCATTGAGTGCTGATCACTGCTTTCACTACCGCCTGCCTCCCGCCTTCCACTTTACGAGCTGTATTTCCTTCCCTGTGATGCCCCTCTGCCATGCCACCCTGCCTTGGAGCCAGCCAATCATGGACTGAAACCTCTACAAATTGTGAACTAAATGAATCTTTCCTCCTTTAACTTTAGGTTTTGGGTATTTTTGTCTCAGCAACAAGAAGAGATAGTTAAGTGGCAAGTAATGTTTAACTCAACATAAGTATCATTTAAAAGTTATACAACATAAACTACCTTACCACACTTATGTAATTATTGTTTGAGTACTTTCAATGAAATTTATACTTACTCTGCTCTACAATAACCATCTGCTAGAATGACTGCAACATTTACTGCATTTCAGAATGTTTTCAGTGATTTTCTGTTTTGCATACAACCAAAAGATCATTAGCAGAGAAATTTTTTTTTTTTTTTTTTTTTGCGGCACCGGAGATTGAACTCACAACCTTGCGCTTGCCGGGCAGGTGCTTAGACCGCTGAGCTAGATCCCCAGCCCTGTTTTTTGAGACAGGGTCTCACTATGCCGTTCAGGCTGGCCTTGAGCTCACTTTGTAGCCCAAGCTGGTCTCGAACTCACAATGATCCGCCTGTCTCAGCCTCCCAAGTGCTGGGATTACAAGCGTGAGCCACCACGCCCGGCTGAAATTTTTATAACCCATTTACACTAAATTTCCACACAGAAATTTCAAATGGCCCAAATACACATTCACATTACATTTAAAAACTGTAATAACCAAAAACAATTATATTTATCAAACAGTAAGTATAATAAAAATAACTTGGGAAAACGTTAATCAAAAATATTTTTGTATTTAAAACAACTATGGTTGAAAGAAATTAAAAGAAAGCTAAATAAACAGAGACATCCAATGTTCATGAAAATGAACTTAATACCGTTAGGATGGCAACACTCCCCCAAACTGGTCTACAGATACAATGCAATCAACATACTCCAGCCAGGTTCTTTGCAGAAAATCACAAGTTGATCCTAAGTATCATGTGGAAATGCAAAGGACCTGGAAGAGCCAAAACAACCTTAAGAAAGAACCAAGTTGGAAGAATCATACTACAATTTCAAAGTTACAAAAGCTTCACAAGAGCTCTAGTAGGGCTGGGAATATAGCTCAGTGGCACAGTGCCTGCCTGGCAAGTGTGAGGTTGTTAGTTCCATTCCTGGTCCAAAAAAAAAAAGCTACAGTAGTCATGTGAGCACACTCCTATACAACTTAATACAGGACACACAATTTATAGAATTATTTTATAATAGTCACTCAAAGAGTCAAACACAAAAAAATGCAGATCTGTCCACACACTAAAGACCCAAAGAATCCAGTTGAGGGCCTGGATTCCACAATCATGTCCTGCATGATTCCAGCTGAAGACTTACAGCCCATGACAATGTCTCATGCAAGTCTGTTTCATGGATCTGTGCTGGGAAGGCCCGAAGGTCAGCGGTGGGAAGTCTGTGCCAGCTGGTTGAAGGATCTGTGCCTGCAGGCTGAGGGATCTGCACTGGAGCCAACAAGCAACGCTCAAAATAAGGACCAGAGCTCCCTCGAAAAGTACCACAGCCATGCTCAGCAACAATGAGGTCCTGAGCTCCTCCAACAGTGAGAACAGCTGAGTTCATATCAGGAAGCCAGTGTGACAGCTTCTCCTGGAGATTGAACAGCACACATCTTCCCCTCTGGGGCCAAGAAGCAATGCTCAAGTATAGACCGGAGCTCCCCAAAGTGAACCACAGCTGTTCTCAGCAATAACAAGGTCCTGAGCTCCTCTGACGATGAGAACAGCCAAGT
>RJWT010052294.1:0-10584 GCA_004365215.1 Cuniculus paca | reverse complement strand
TCCTGGCTTCCTTAAAATGAGCCATACTTATTTAGAATATCAATATTTGGGGTGTGGTTGCATTCCTTTTGTCTTTTGTCTTGAGATCTGGCCTTCAGCAGAAGGTGACTGTCTCCTTTAAGGACACAAGACATCTGGTCCTCTGGGCCCACTCCCTGGAGGGCCTAGCCCCGTCCGAGCGCCTATAATATTTCTATCTCACTCAGCTGCCTATAACAGGACCACTAAGAGAGAGTACAGTGGCCAACAGCTTGATGGCATCCATCTTTTTTATTTCCCACTCCTCAGGCTGATGTCAGGTCTAGGCGATTCTATCAAAAACCTGCTTGACTTCTCCTGAGAATTAAAGATATCATTCTCTGATTGGTCCCAGTTCCAGGGCTTTGACAGCAGTTTTACTGTGCATTTCCTGCCTCTCTGGAGTTCAAAAACTAGTTCAAAAACTAGTGACCTGGCAACCTCAAACTAGTCATTTAAGTGAAAAAATCAAGAAAAACAAACAAAACCAAGCACCATTAAAGTACTGCCATTGTAATATGTAAGAAAGTAAAATCAGGGCAGTGGACATCTCATTGTTTTATAAAAGCAAAACCGTACTCCTTTCTGTAAAATATCACTCATGGTGAAGCTGACTTGGAATCACCAGCTGGAGGAAGCTCTTTAGTGTTCACACAAATGAAGTTTGACAGTTTTGAAAATATAAAACAATGAGCTACAAAAACTAATTACAGTTTGGCTTCAGGGTTTGAGGTTCAAAATTCTCTCTCTTGCTCTCTCTCACACACGTGCATGTGCACACACACACACACACACACACAGAGTTATAAGATATATTTGATGCCCTATAGTAGTTGTAAATAATCCGTTCGTATTTGATAGTTAAATACACACAGATATGCTACATTGGAAATTTCAACATACTGGTAAATACCTTGTTCCAGTAGGCTTTGCATTACATTCAGTAGGTTAGAAGTACTAATAAAGTTTCTCTCTTTATTTTTTTCAAATAAAATATTTTGCCTGTAGACATTTTATCCAAACACTGCACTGCGTATAGGAGAATTTGTAACCATTGTGCATGGTGAGAAATTTGAGCTCAGGCAAACCAAGGTTTCAACTTTCTAGTAGAACAAGTGTCAATCTCTTAAACTGCATTCTTTTCTGTAAGGAAAACTACCATAAATAACTGCCTTCATAGTTATCTAATAATAACTAATAAATATTAAAAACATTTATTGTGATAGCTGTGATTACTTGCAACTACAACTGAGAAACTCTGGGAAACTCATCATGTAAGAGGCAATTTAGCTATTCAGCGTTTGAATGGGCAGCCAGCAAAGGAGATAGCAAGGTAGAATTGGAACAGTCAGCTGCACTGACAATAAGCAAAATAGTAAAACTGGGACTTTGATTTGAAAGGACTTCCTAAGGTGAAGTGGAATACAATACCTTCCTACATTCAGGGCTGAAATTCGAGGAACTTAATAATGCACAATAACTGACGTTCTTTCAGATTGACTAATTTTTAACTTGCCTAGTGAGTAACTGGATTAGAGAGCCTGAGTTCCAACTAGTGATTTTAAACCTATAGAGCCACCTATGATAGGTGGCCACTAAACAATTTAGCAAATTCCCATGCTCTGCTTATTCATAAAAAATTTTGCACTGAGAGGCCACATGACACCCCACTTCTGGGACCTCTTCCAGCTACCAGAAGCCTTTTTTTCTCTTACATTTCCAATAACCATTTTCTCTTTAACCTCCTGTCTGTCTGGAATTTCATTCTTTGACTTTATGAGACAACAGTCGTGATTTGTATGATGATCACTAGTTCAATAGTAATTCATACCTACCGCACAGGGGGAAAAATCTTTGGTCAAAGTCTTTGTTTAAATTCCTCAAAAACTAAGGTCATAGAGAAGGACTGTTTGTGGGTAATTTATTTCTGGAAGTAATCTCAAATTTTAAGAGTGGACTGAAGGAAATGACACAAAAAATGGGAAGAAAGCCAATTAATAGGAACATTGTTGTCCTCACTGGGTTCAAAAGCTCTATTACTTATCCTCACAAGCCAAAGTAGTCCTCCAGGAATCAGCTTACAAAGCCTTCTGAAACAAGGAAGATGAATGCATTTATTCACTGGTTTCCAACTTCCATTGTCCCAGTGTTGATCCACGGTTTCTTAGAGCATGCAAGATACATAGGTGTAAGTGCTGGCAAGGTTCTTGTAATCTTTCCACTGTGTGCTTATAAGAGAGGCCTCAGGACAGAAAGTGAAAGTCGGGCATTGTAGCTGGAGTGAGAGGCTGTCAAATTTTACTGCCCTTAGCTGACTGCTTGAGGTCATAGTCAAAGATGGGGGAAGAGGATGAGGACTGGCCCAAGATCAATCTTCTACAAACTCTTTCGTAACAATGGGTTAGTCATAAAAATAGTCATCCTTCAATAAGATTCGAAAAATATAATGAATTGTAAAGTCAGAAAATCATCATTTTCCTTGGAGGATAGGAAATGGAGGCAACTGCAGTGTTCTTCTTCTTCTGGGGACTTTTAACATTGACTGTCTTTATATTTTGAGACCGACGTGAATTCTGTTCTGTGTGGTAAGCTGCCTTGTGCACCATAGAATGATCACCAGCTGTGTTTGGTTGCATTCTGTTAGTTGCCAAGAATGATTTTCCCTTTCCTTGACTCCCCAAAGTCATAATCAAAAATATGTCCAGAAAGTGCCAAATATCCCCAAAGGATGGTCAAATGCCCCTCATAGGGTTAAGACAGCTGTCCCAGTAGGATTGGATTCTCTCCTGCCTCTCTTTCCTCTCTGCCCCCAACTCATAACTCTTGATCCCTACAACTGTTTTCCTGCTTCATGGACATAACTGTTCAACTCTCTGACTTGCATCTCCATCCTAGTGACCTCAGCCAACCAAGATCTTTCAGTTTTAATTGCCAGAAGTGCAGTTAAAA
This sequence comes from Cuniculus paca, assembly GCA_004365215.1. Taxonomy (NCBI): domain Eukaryota; kingdom Metazoa; phylum Chordata; class Mammalia; order Rodentia; family Cuniculidae; genus Cuniculus; species Cuniculus paca. The sequence continues at coordinate 7,617 of RJWT010052294.1, read as the reverse complement.
GCAGCTGGATATGGTCAAAGCGTGAGAAGCTTCTGAATAAAAGTACAGAGAATACTCAAATCATTTGCTTCAATGAAGTATGTTTAAAAATATTTTATGTATGTTAGTTTCCTTTAGTAAGTATATACCAGACTAATAAATTACTGAAGATGTGTCTGTTCAGGAATCTTATTTTTCCTTTCAAATGTTACATGTAGAAAAACAACATATGTTAGAATAAATATATTATTTCAGAATAATTTTTGATTTACAGAAAAAATTTAAAAGTAGTACAAAGGACTCATATATCTTGCAAACAGTTACTCTTATTTTTACCACCTTATGTTAGTATGTTACATTTGCATAATTAGTAAATCAATATTTGTAGTCTATTTTCAACTAAAGTCTATCTCTTTTCTTGATATCTTTGGTTTTCCTCTAAGGTCCACTTCAGTTCCAGGACCTCATCCAGGGTACATGTCATTTAGTTGTCATGTTTCTTTAGGAAAGTCTTGGCTGAGACTTTAGTATTTTTACTTCATTTTTTAAACTTCGGATGCTAGGGATCAAACCCATAGTCTTGTACATGTGAGATATGTACTCTATCACTGAACCACATCCCAATCTTTATATCTCTCATTGTATTTCCAGGCCCTAAATCAGTAGGCACTGGGGAAAACTGTAAGATATCCCGAATCTTAGGACTAGAGATTATTTATGAAGAGGGCCAAGGCCTTGCTCTCTGTATAGGTAATTAGAATCCTAGATAAATGGAATTCTGTTAAATGTTCAAACAATAAAGTTTATAATTTTTTGTGTGGTGCTGAGGATTGAACTCAAGGCCTTGAGGAAGCTAGACAAGCATTCCACAGCCTAGCTGCCTTCCCAACCCTAATACATATAATTTGATAATTATGCAAAAGTTCCTAGATACACGAAGACTTTCTATTGCTTTAGACTCTAGCCCCAGTCTCTCCTTTCAGTGTTTTTTCATTCTGTTCCTGTTTTCATGTCCTGAGATCTAGGCATCTACTCTAGTCTTGAATCAGTGCTAGACTGGTGGCACTGAATCATTCTGCAATGTCTTCTATATCCCTACCTATTAAGATCCTAGCCATCATTAAAATTCACCTCACCTATTAAGCCTTCCCAGCAGTTAGTCAACTTCTGCTTGTACTGTACTGCACTATCTCAGTACATACTTTGATAGTTAATTTTGTATTCTAGATGTGTTCAAATAAATTAATAAATAATAATCATTTGCTTCATTTTTACCATATTTCCCATGCAACTACTTTTTATGCATTGTCTCATTTCATCTACATGACAGCCTGGCAGGGGTGGTGGAGAACCTATATGGCATGCATGCTGCAGAGCTGTAAAAGGTTTGCCATCACTGACCTAGGAGACAGGCATTATTTACCACTCTTGGTGAAAGAAGACATCAAAACACAGAACACTAAATTGTTTCTTTTTCCATAGCTAGTAAATGGGTTAGCCATAGTTTGAACCTAAACCTTTCAGCTTCTTAATATGGTATGATGCTAATGCTTCATTTTTCTTGCTTTTCACTGTCTCTAATATCATTTTGAGGAAGCTCATCACACTCCATATTATAATAGCCTGCAAGCTACTTCAAAAGAAGAATTTCACATCATTCATATCTGTAGGCACAACACACACTGTTCAATGCTTTATGCATGGAAAGCATTCACTGAAGGATTATTGAAATGAGTTTCTTAAATCAAGGAAAAATAAAAGTTACTCTCTCCTTGAGTCTGGCAGTGCTGAAAAGGAGTTGGAAGAAGGAGGAGATGAGCTAAAAATACCTTCTCATTTAAGTAATGGTGAGAAATACCCATGAACTTAGGAAGAAGAATTCTTCAGGTTCTCCAGCTACTTGCAGCTCTGAGGCTGAGTTCTAATTGTAGGAAACAGTGCTCTGTCCAGGGCACTTTCCTTGCCCACACTGGAAAATGACAAGGTGTGGTGGAATGCGCTCTGTTCTGGAATTCAGAGATTCAGCTCGCAGCCTGCCAGGCACTAACTCCATGACCTCCACAAGGTTCTTTAATCTGTCTAAACTCCAGTCTTCTCATCTGTAAAATGCTGGGGAAGGCTCTTGGACAAACTCAAAGAATTCCTCCAGTTCTAACCTTCTATGATTTTAGGTGCAATTATGTGAGTCCTGAAAGCAATGTCCATCCATGCAGACTCTGAAAAAAAAAAAAAGGAAAGGAAAAAGGAAAAGAAAAACACTTCCATAAAAATATTTATAGTACAGCCAGTGACTATGAATCATGGCATAATTAATTCTCTTTTATAAAGTTGCCTTATTCCTTAACTTAGTGCAGTTTCCCAAGCCCTGCTCAGTAGCAGCCCCATTGACAGATGTGACATTTTCCTTGTTTCTTTGCACTGAATAAGTTCAAACCATCCAGACTAATCTCTGAATCTCCACCAACTCTAAATTCCTGTAGTGGCATGATTCTAATCCTGTGTGACTGACTGACAGACTTGGTGGCTGAAGGACATCAGTGGTAGGTGATCTATCTTGACTTTAAAAAACTTTGTATTAATTTCCTCACATCAAATTTGCCCATCACATTTTAAAATTAAATGCTTTCCAGTTTAATTATGATTTGCCTAGAAAATCAACGCCACAGGCTGGTTTGAAGTCACTGTGCTGACCCTATGGTTATGGCAGATAATAATAATTCTCTACTGCAAATATATTTGAATCTCTGCTTCTTAAATTGGATGCCTTTTGGAGTAGCTTCCTGGAAACTTGTCTTTCTAATAACACCTCCCAGAAGGATATTTTTCTCATACAGCACTTTTCTCTAATCTAAGATCTTATTTTAGAATTCTGAAAATGGCATTTAGAGAATAATCTGCAAGGATTCCTGCCAGAGAGCTTGATACCATCCTGATTATGTTTTCTAAGTTTCATTTTCTTCACTACATGTCAACTTGCAAAATTGAATTGAAGAACCTTATCTTTTCAGTTTCTTACCCCTGAATGAGAGAAGAGAGGAAATTAGCATGACGCTCATGGCAGCTGCTTTTATGTCAAGAAATTCTACGGAATGGACAAAGTGAGAAAAATGGTTCGCCTGTGCAACAAAAATGCATGAAATTTCACTCTCCCCATTTCATTCTATTTTTTGTCACATTTGAATTTTGCTCAGAGCTGTGTGGATAAAGCATAATGTGACTGAAGTTTGGATTTGCTTTTCTACTTTGGACAACATGGTCCACTGGTTTCCTAACATGAGGAATAAAGAACTTGGGCAATGACGACTTCCAAAGATTCACAGAGCAATCTGGATCAACTTGCTTCACAACAGTCCGAGTCGGTTTATATTCCAAAACAACATGTTTATGGATCATTTTCAAATTACTTTCAAAGAAAAGAATGTTTCTTTTGAGTGATATGAATTTCTTGTGCTCCTTCAGGCTAGTAATGTATAAAATGTAGAGTGACAGTGTGTTGAATTTATTCAGTGTAATCTGTGTCATCCCCTGAGATAGTGATAGATTTTTACATGCTGCAATACTACTTACAGACTCACTCGAAAACTTACCAGTCTTCAAAATTGTCTCCAAGAAAGAAAGCCCAGATAAGACATGCGATTCTTGGCTGAGATGACCAGTTTTCTGAAATCATGGCCCTTACTATACACTTGACCCCAAAATGAACAGATTTAGAAACACTCAGAGATTTCCAGTATTGTCTACCTAATTCATTGCCATCAGCAGATAGTAGTTAGTCCTTCAAATGTCCTTTGTAGAATTGCACCTTTCAATTGGGTTTCTAATTTATAAGCAGAGAACAGTATAATTGCAAAAAATAATACAGGAATTCTGTCCTGTTTTAGTGATACTTTCTTTTGTGTGAGAAAAAAAATAATCCATTTTACTTTATGCCATATAAGGTACATCTTACAAATTCATAAAGAAACTTTGAGATTCCTTGTAAGACAGAAGTTTAAGACAGGATCTTCAAAGTTATCTGAATCATTAATTATTTTGCACTATCTGGAAGGTATATTTCTATCTGTAGTAAACAGGATTTTATAATTTAGTGCAGAGTAATCTGTATAAAATTTGAGAGCATTAGAAAAAAGGATGAGGGTTAAACAAACAATACCCAAAGTTTACAAATGACATATTTGATATTCAAACAACTCTGTTATTCTTGATTCAGTGCAAGAATCCAGTAGTCTCTTTGTGATGTGTGACAGAAAAGGGCAGACAAGTCAAGCATAGCCCAGGCAATTTTGTTTTCTGAGGTAAGTATCTGACTTTTTCCAAGGTTGCTAATATCAATGGGTAGACAATCTTGATTTCTCTCAAGGCAATTTCTTTTTCATAAAAGGAGTAAATAATAAGGAAAATAAGACATCTTTCAGGGAGAAGGTTTATATTTAACATGGAATTTTTTATTCTGCCCATTACAAATGCACTCCAAATAGAGTTTGTTTGAAGTAAGATAAACTAATTTCAGACTAGGTTTATGTAATATTAAGTCTAATTTTTAGTCTTGAATTACTGTCTGTTTTATGCAGAGAAGACATTGAATTTTTGAGGTCATGTTATTGGTTCCAATTCTTATTTTCAATAGATTCTTCTTTAGCACGTTAGGCCTCATACATGGTAATTACCATAGGAAAATAATTTCAAGCAATGCTAAAATCTGTGTATTTCAAACGAGATAAATGATTTGCTTGCAAATATCCAGAGAATTACAGAAGGAGCCAAGGTATATAACTCACTTTTAAAATCAGTAAATCACTACTCAATTGAGTAATAAGATGGGAATAAAATGATTGAAATCTATTTGATCCGTTCTTCATTCTGAATCAGTTAATATGCTTCTAAATTATTTTAGAAAAATTAAAACTTTTCCTATTTAAAATCTTCCAAGGAATAGAAACCTTTCTAATTAGTGGAAAGGCCATGGCCTTAGATTACTCCTATGTTGTATTCTTTATTCTCCAAGTATGGGCTATATAATCTTGGAAAATTGAATAACTTTTTAAAGCTTTAGTATCTTCCTCTCTCATCTCAAACCCTGTCAGTAATTTTAACAATAATTATAACATTTATTATTAGAAAATAGGTGTCTATGCATGTATATATGTGTATTTTGGGTGGCAATCAATGGAAAATTTACATGAGAAATGAAACAGTGGTATCCTGAAAAGATAAGGGTGGAAGATTTAAACCTTATTTCAAATTTCCAGTGAGTAAAACTAGCCAGGTTGGATTATAAAAGTCTTTGATTAAACTTAATGACAGCAACAACAACAACAAAAAATAAAGTAGTTCTGGGGTCCAAATATCTATCAAGAAGAAAAGATATAATTGTTGAAGCTGATCCCTATAATGAGACTGAGGTATTGATGGTGGACTTGTTCACTGAACTTGGTTCATATTGGCTCCAAGAGGTTATGGTACCCATTTCTTTCTATTGTACATCCAGTGGCTTTACATTAGAAGTTTGGAGTGATCATGGCTAGGAAAGTTCTCCCTGCAGAAACTGGTAAAATCTATAAAACCACACAGTAACCCATAGGGGTAGCTGGATAGCTGCCAGTGCACCACCAACTTTGGGTCCAAACATAGTCATGGACATGGCCTCAAATCAACCTACTTGCCATCAGGATTTTTGTTTCCCCTGAGGTAATGGCAAATGATATGAGACAATTGGAAGGGCTGTTATACACTCAAGAGTTGCCACTGGCAGTTCAGACATGCTCCAAAGTGCATTCATAACATATTTGTCCTAAACACACAAGAATCAAGTGAAGAATACTGACTCTCTTGATCTAAGAGAGTCAGATGTTAGAGATTCTTCGTGGACTGCATCAGACGCCATTCTCAATTTCCCAAAGTCAGTTCTTTCTTGGTACAACACATTGTTACTTAGGAATTTTATCGAGTGTCAGAATGTTCCCAGCTACTAAAGCATCTGTAATCTGCTTCTTGCTTGTTTGGAATGGTAAGAGGGATGGGGAGGTTTTCTTAAATCTCATATGGGAAATGGAAAAAATTCAATTCTTGGTGGGAAAAAAAAAAAACCTGGGAAATGGTTTTTCATATCACTGAAGAAAACACTGGCCTTGGTTTTTGGCCTTGGTTGCATAACTAAATTTGTTAAAGTTCGGAACAATATCTGAGTTGTACCTCCCCGTAGTGTCATGGTTTATTTTGTTCTTGCCATTTTAAAACTGTGATTTGGTTGTTTAAGAGAAGTTCTTCTAGATAACAATGTCTTTTTCTCTTCCCTTCCACTTTTTTAGGGCTTCTATCTAGATGCCCACCCCTCACTAAGCCTCATGCAGTCATAGGTAGAGCAGAGGTGGCTGGGTCTAGACTATGTGATGCTGGAATTGATTCATGGTGCAGTTCTAGGGTCAAGGGCACTAAAATTAAGAGTATGAGTGCTACCCACCCTAAATAGCCTGGATAAGATACAAATAAGAGATACAAAGAGTTGTGGTCACCCCTTACTTGATCTGCTACCTTCTGCCTTCCAAGAATTATTTCTCCTCTGCAATACCTGTCTGATGCATCCCCCTGCCTCAGAGCCAGCTGATTGTGGACTGAAACCCTACAAACCGTGAGATGATAAATCTTTTAACTTTGCATGTTGGATATTTTATCTCAGCTATAAGAGAACTAACAAAAAAAAAGAAAGAAAGAAAGAAAAGTAACTAACACATATCTCTAACCTTGTTCACCCTGCAGTATTAGAAGATATTGAAAATTGTCATACATTTCTCAATCAGAAAGACCTCAACAAATCAAATCTTTCAAATATTTCTTTACTGTTTTACCTCTTTTCTTGAACATGCTGGTATCTGGTCATATCTAGGTCATGATTTCCCTTGTATTGCATTTTCTAGTACTTTGAATATGTTAAAGACAAATAGGTGGAATACTTTTTGTATTATTTGAGATAGAAATCTTACAAAGCATGATTGGTTTAGGTATGATGCTTAGTTTTCTCTAATTTATGTGTAACTATCAATAACAGTTATTTTGGTTTGCATGTGGTTTTTCCCTCAAGGGTTCATATGTTGGGAACTTGATCCTCAGTGTGACCATGTGAGAGGTGGTAGAACATCTATGTGGCAGAGACTAGTGTCAGATCACTGGGACACTGGGATGCTGCCCTTGGAAAAGAATAAAATATTTCTAACAGGCCCCAAGTTAGTTCTTACAAGAGTGAGTCCAGCCCCTAAACTGCCTTCTGGCTTCTTTCTTGCACTTTGAACTCACACTCCTGCCATGATAACATCTGCCATTTTGTGCTCACTAGAGGTTAAATAAATAGAAGTGTCCAATCTAGGCTGACTCAGCCTCCAAAACCATGAGCCTAATAAACCTCTTTTTTTAAAAAAAAATATAAAGTAACCATGTTTTAGGTATTTTATTATAATTAAAGAAAAATGTACTAATATAGAACTTTATATTTAGTGTACTTTTATCTACACTATCTGATTTGATACTTTTATAATCTTAAAAGTATGCATTTGTTATAGATTCATCATTTTTTTCCACAAACAAAAGTATGAGTCTGTTATGCTAGGTCTTGAGGGTACAGTGCTGAGTAAGACACGTTGTTTG
>RJWT010052293.1:0-10581 GCA_004365215.1 Cuniculus paca | reverse complement strand
CAGAGACCACAGCACTGACTGGGTTCCCTGTCCATCTGATTGGAATTGGCCTGTGGAGGCGAGCAGCAGTGGACAGTCAGGAAGGAGAGGTCACCTGGCCATTCCCCCAGCTCCCTCTCTGCTGTGCTGTGGTTTGGAAATGGCTGCCTTCCTCTCCCAAAGGTCACAGATCCTTTGGGGTGACCCTCCTCACAAGCCCCGCTCCTGCTGGGTTGCATCTTTCACCTTTCCTCTTTAGGGTGCCACTGGTGGTAACAGCTCTTATGGTTGCCAGATTGTGCCAATCGTGCCCTTGAATTGCTTATGCTTTTTTCCATAATCCCTTTGTTGAACTCTGCTTGGTCTCCATTTGGAGTTGCCATCTCTTCCTGTTGAGACCGTGATTGACCCTACACTGTACATCTTGTCTGTGTGTAATATATTTATTGCCATGGGTCTCTCTTGTATACTTTGATCTTTTCAAAGCACCAGCCAAGATGTGGCAGTGATGAGTTTCTTAAAGGCATTATGTATAGGTTCTCGGGGGAGAGAACAATAGTGTTAGGGTTCCTTATAGGCTAGGACATGGATTTTGTTCTCTGCAGTGCAGAGGGAAAATTTCATCCACATCCTTCTTGCAAAGAGAGTGGCCTTTTTAGTTGGGCAACTTTCTTCTCCTGACCTCAAAGCAGTGTAGATGAGTTGTCAAGGAGACAGTGTAAAGTGTTTTCTATTTTGACAGGGTCTCACTATGTAGTCCATGAACTCATTATAGTGCCCAGGCTGGCCTCGAATTTGCGGTGATTCTCTTGCCTCCACCTTCCCAGTACTGGATTATGGTCATGCACCACCATGCCCAGCTAGTATGCTCTTTGAGTGACAGAGAAGACGTTCACTTGGGTGGAGGGTGCCCTCCTCTCTCCCTTAGTGGTCACCATGCCTTTTGGACCTGAGTGACTGAGTTTTTTTCTAATCAGCAAGTACAACCGTGAAACATGGTGCAGCTCTTAGCCTTGAAGAAAGACAGAGGTTCCTTTATCTGCTTTCCACCCAGGAAGACAGGGATGTTAGAAAACAAAAACAAAAACAAAAACAAAAACAAAAACAAAAAACTAGTGTACCCTGAGCATCATTCCTTTACCCTGGATGCTCTGGTTCATTTGTACTACATTTCTCTTTCTTATTTCCTGAAGCTTTAGGCTACTGGAATAAATAATGCTCCATTGTTCAATGTCTCTTTGATGGACAGCTTTTGTGATTCTCTGCTTAAATTTCAAATCCAGGAAGAGAGCATCTCTTGGGCCTAGTATGGGTCACCTGCCCTTCCTTTGCAAAGGTGTTGGGACCCCTTGGTGTTGCCTCAACTTCATCTGCTAAGGGAGGGCTTGTTTCCCAAAGCACAGCTTGGGTGCTGTGACCACTGATGGGAGACCGGGCGCCTGGCAGGCAAAGCCAACGGATGTCCACTTCGGCATCTCTCTGTAGTCTTCTGTTTATCTCTCTTCCAGATCATTAACTAAGATGTTAAATAAAACTGGACTTACCACGGGCGCCACAGGCTCCTCACCAGGCGCGCCACTGCCTCTGTACATTATTGTTGGTAATTGGTCATTTGCCTCTGCAATGGGCTTCACACTCCTGCCAGTTTGCATTTCATGTGAGGAGTAAAATTTCATGAGCTGCTGTATCAGTTTCTTTTTTAGAGTCAGAATGTATTATTTCATTGACTGTGTGCTCCTCTCTACTAATCTTGTAATCCTAACTCAAATAACAATTCAGGTTGGAAGACTGCTGTGTGCCAAAACATAAGCTTTTCCTAGCCAACTTCCATTGTGCCTGCACGGGGACCACGAGGGCACCCTGATATCTGCCATTCTGGCTAATGAACTGGAGATGCAATTTCTACTGCAAATGACCTGCTGAAGTACTTCAGTGCTCTCTGAACTATTGAGGAAAGACTGAATTGGACTCACACTAGTTGTGTAACCTAAGCATATTTTAGGCTATTCAAATCCAGTGAACACTGGCCGTGATAATAGCCCACAGGTACGGAGGAGCTTCCTGTGTGCTGGACACTTTGGTAAGGGATTTGCCTGTACCACATCTCTTGTATTGAACCCCAAACTCTAGCAACCCTGTGAAATAAGTCCAGTTATTATTCTCAATTTCCTAATGCTAAACCTGAAGCTTAAAGGGAAAACAACTCGGCCAACTTTACATTTACATGTTTAGGAATAGATATTTCATATGCGTTAAGACCTAGTCTATGCACTTAATATAAAAGCAAATAGCTCAGTATACTTTGGACTTCTGTGTTGCTGCTTATGTATGGCCAATACTTATTCACCTATTGATCTATCCACTAATTTGTCCATTGGCAAATAAGATCGAGGGAGAGTGCTCACCATGGATTAGGTGTGGGTGGGAGCAGGCAGTGCAGAACGCGGCTGATTAGGAGTGATATCTTCTCTGGCATTTTGGCAGATTAAGAGTGCAGAGAAAAGTGGGCTTCTACAAGAGTTATTCTCTATTAAATTTTGTACTATGCATTTATTTTAAATGCCTTTTACCCCATAATATTTCAGTGACTATGTTAATATAAGAATAGATCCCTAAAAGTAAAGTGGTTCAAGAATATGTTTATACTACTAGATTCTCTTGGCTCATTGAAAAGTAAGTTTTGTGCTCTTATCTGTTGTTCTATTTTTGTAAGTGAGAATCTTTTAGGTCTGTGTCTTATATTCTGAGTAACTATTTTGAAGATAGTGATACACAGTGTATCAACTATTGCCATTTTCTTATTATTTTGTTATGAAATTTTGTTTCTTTTTCACATTAAAAATATGCACCATGTTCTGTTATGGTTTTACCTACCTCAGGTTCCCTCAGGGGTAGGCATATATTCTAAATGAGAAATATGAGATAGATTAATATATCAGGATTGGCAGAAGCCATCATAGGTGTTTTGAATAGGAAATGGTTTAATACAGGGAACTCGGGGTTTACAACACCTCTGGAAGGCTGGGAGATAAAGGCAAGGAGAGCTCCTTTCAGGAAGAATGCAAGTGAGCGATTACAGTGAAGCAAGTGAGCTATTCCCAGAGGGTGCCTAACGTCACCAGGAAAACCCACCTTTGCCACGTGCTATGCACAGGACTGGGCTTCCGGGTACACCTGGAACACAGTGGTGTCTCTGTTTTGCTTTTTCCATCTCACGCTAGTGCTCTTTCTTGTGTAATCTAGTCAAGATTCATAGTCTTCATAGATCTGGTGTGCAAGAGAGAGCCCTGAAAGGTGAGAATAGTGTCAGAGCCCAACAATGGCCCACACAATCATGAAGTGACATTCTGTCCTAGGTTAAGGCATTATCATCCTGTTTCTTTTTTTCCCTACCTCAGTCCTTTGCTTTTCTCCCTGAGCAGCTAAAAAGTACTTAGGAATAATGTTTCTTTGAGAGGCCTAACAGAATTATGGAGATTTGGTTCTTTTGAATTTCTTTTTTACTTCACCTTCCCACTTTTTACCTGCTCCGCTCTGGCACTTCCAATCCCATCTCCATGAGGAGAGGAACCATCAGGCCAGGGTTGTGATTGAATTCCCCCGGGGGCTTTTTATCAGCTGAGGCTGCCACAGGGATGAGCTCTTCAGAGGAGACACAGGGAAGAAAATCAGAATTGACCAAAAGGATTTGTGGTGTGTTCCTTTGTGGGAATGTGATCTTACTCCAGTGGTAAAGAGAGTGAAAAGCTCCTGCCTGCTCACCTGCACCATGACTGCTCTCATTCTCAAGATGATTCTGATGAGAACCAAGAAGGGGACTTTTACTTTTGCAGGGTTGGGTTCCTATCAGTCCCCAGAATGGGGAGCCACAGACTCACTTTAAGAAGCCCTTATCCAGCTCTTCCCAGTCTGCAAGCAAGATCTTGGTGCATAGCTTTGTTGGGATTATTTTGATGCTTCTTTGCCTCTTTTTTTTTTTTCCCGGCACTGGGGATCGAACTCAGGACCTCGCACTTGCCAGGCAGGTGCTTACACCACTGAGATAAATCCCCAGCCCCTTCTTTGCTTCTTGTAAATGGATATCATCATTTCTCACTGATAGTACATCAAAGGAATTAATTTAAGGTGGTGGATTGTCTTTAAAAATTGCTTCACGTGTTTTTTGTTACTTTCAGAGTTGTCATTAAACCTGCAAGAAAAGAAATGCCATTGGTGTCTCTCTGGAATTTTTTGATGTCATATAGTTCCATTGCTTCCAAAATATTAGGGCTGTTCCAAAAGCGTGTATTAAGGAATTTTTTTTTTCTTTTTTGAGACAGGATCTTGCTATGTGAGCCAGGCTGGCCTCAAACTCTTAGAGATCCTCCTGCCTCCTGAGTGCTGGGGTTATAGGCTTGCACCACCACACCTGGCTAAGGAATGTTTTAGCAGTTGGAATTTTAGAAAAATTCTGAAAGAAATGATTTAATTTTTGTGTCTGAGTGTTTCACTGGCGTAATTAGAATAGATTCCCTGAAGAACAGCTTGGTTTTGTCCTTCATTCACCTTGTTTCCTTTCTGTATAGGTTATATGTAATAAAAATGCTGTCTTTAAATAAAAGCCTATTTTATTACAGTGAAAGACACATTGTTATTAATCCTTTTCAAAATACTCCCCCTCACTTGGAATACACTTATCCTATAGTTCTTGCCACTTTCTGAATGAGTTCTGGGAATGTTTTTTTAATAAGTGTCTTTACGTGTGCTGTCATGGCTCTTTGCTGTCCAGAATTAATTCAAAATACTTACCTTTCATGATCATTTTGACTGGGGAAGACCCGGAAGTCGCACTGTTACTGATCTGGTGACTAAGGTAGATAAACACACCCCATCATGCTTTGATGACCCTGCCTTGCCACTGGATGTACTCAGCAGCAGCTCTCACCACATTTTTATCACACCTAAACACACTGAAGAGCTGGTTTGGAAGACGAGATTGGCTGGGTGTCTGATCGCGAGTCCGGTGCTTTTTTCATAGGGCTGCTGCACTTGGTTCTGGTTTCTGGGGATCTGGATTCTAACACTGATATTGCCAGCTAACCACTATGATGAATTTATTTGGCAAAAATCCACCCACTGGACCCAAGTGTCCATCCAGCATAACCTAATTTATCAGAGGTTTGGAGGGAAAAAACCCTACAAAAAGATCTGATATTTTTTTCTAACATACAGAGTAATCGGAAGCAAAAAGGAGCACTTTTGTGTATAAATGATGAGCTGATTTTGAATGTGTTGTTATCAGTCATATTTATAATTTTCTCTGAATATTTGCACTTTCATTTGTACTTTTGGTAAGTATACTTCTTAAAACTATTTCTTAAGCATAACTTAGAAAGTTAATCTTAAAACCCTCATAGTATGTGAGAAAAATTTCCAGCAAGTCTACATTTACCTTATTCATTGCTGTCCCTTCTTTCTTTTTCCATGTCACTCTGGTGTGCTGTGGTAGATGGTCCCTTTTGACCTTTTGCTCATTAAATTGTCTTTAAGGATCTCATCTCTTTTCCAGGTACTGCAATATTTGATAACCCAGCCATCCCACCCTAATAGTCTCCACTCCTTCCACAGTCTTTGGACCATCATTTTTTAGATAGCTGGCTCCCTGCAACAGCAGTGTATGGTCTTTTTCAAGAAACAGCAAACATGGTTTCCTTAAGTGGTGGGTTATTTGGGCTTTGCAAAAGAACAGGCAGTCTAGAGGAACAGAATCATGGGGTTTCATTAGCGAGACCTGATTTGGAGCCTTCTCATAGAGAGGTGTGACCAAAGGAGCATGATGTACTTAGACTGGGTGCATGAATTTGGAAGAGGGCCAACGGAGGCAGGAAGGACTGAGAACACTGAAAGACTCCAAGATGAAGACGAGGCCATTGTTTGAGATTGCTTTCTAGTATACAACACTCATTTCCTCTTCTTTGATTTCACCTTCTTCCTATGATCTCTTCTGAAATCATTGTCTGGGAAATGGAAATATTTCTATTTCTTTCAGTCCCAGTTTGAAGGATACCACTAGGAAAAGATTTTTTTGACTTTTCTCTGTGGCAGTTATTGCTCTATTGTCTGTGTTACCAGACACCTTGTGTATCCCATGTACCTTCTACGTGGTGGTAATTGGTATAAATTTGTCTCTGCCTTAACTTGAAGTCACATTGTCTCTGTGCTATTCTAGCATGTAGTAAAGATTTGGCAGATGTTTATCAAATGAGCAGATGAATCTTCCCTTCCATCCCCAACTTTCTCTGACTTGGGCCAAGGTATTTTGGTTTGTTTTGCTTTTGTTTATGACAAGTAGCTGAAGACAATCCATTCTACAAGCTTAACACCCTGGAATAAAAGTTGTGAAACTATACAAGTCTCCTTCGTTTGAAAGAGAGCATGGATCTTCTCTCTCAGGGGCCAATCTGTTCGGCAAAGATGATAATTTGTTTATGATTTCAAACCTAACAAACTTTCCGATATAAAATGAAAGCTAACTTAATATCCTTTATTGCTTCTTGGAATCTGATCTTGGCAAGATAAACGTAAAATATTATAAAATAGGATAATTCTTGTGGAATTTTTAGCTGAGTGAAATTGAAATGCCAAGCGTCTAATCTTCAGAAAGGTTCCCCAGCTTCTTGCCCCTTATCTTCAGTCAGTGCATCAGCTTTTAGTTACTGGTCCTTGGTGGAGGCACCCTTCAGAGTAATCCCACTGCAGGGGACTGTTAAAAGGAGAGTTCCAATTAATATGCATTTCCTGAATATAACAAATGCAGAGGAAATGTTGGTTCTACTTGCATTTTGTAAACAAGTTTCCCAGTTGTCTAGTGACTGAAGGGTCATTGGAAATAGCCATGGAGTGGTATAATTTTTCCTGTGTCACCACACCAGGCTTAAAGGAAGTGGTAAAGTCCAAATAGAGATGTCAGTGGTGTAATTCAAAGGTTCAGATGTCTTGCTTGGGAGAGTGACTGCTGTTAACACTTTGGCATTAACTAGCGATGACTATGAGGTTGTACTATTCATTATAGTAGCCATTGGTCATATGTGGCTATTTATGTTTAAGTTCATTAAAATTAAATGAGTTACAAAATTCAGTTTCTCAGTCACTGAGTCACATTTTAAGTGCTCCTTGGCCACATGTGGTTTCTGCATTGGATGCCGCAGCAGCTACAGATAAACATTTCTATTGTTTCAGAAAGTCTTGTTGGACAACCCTGTTCCAGTTGTTGGAAGCCTAAATGTTGCTACTGCAAGATGCCTGACTCTTCCAGAATGATCAGGAGCAGTCTCAGGAGGTGCAGCTTAAAATAGAGAGGGAGATCAGCAAATAGTTTTGGTCTGCTTGTGGCTAGGGGTTGGATGATACCCATGGGTACAAATAGCAGCTTTGAAACACAGTGCAGAGGGAGGAAAAATGGTGTGGCTTAGACTCAAATTAGAATCTAACTAAATATCATGCAACAAACATATGTCAGAAACTATTTTGGCTGCTTTTGCTTTTATGACCTTATTTCAGCCTCTAAGACAGTTGCCTGGATTTTACAGGTTAGAAAGTGGAAGTTCAGAGGAATAAAGTAGCCTATAACAGATCATACAGGCATAGGGTCAAAGTTGGAACCTGGTGTGCCTAAATCTTGAATACAGTCCTCCTCTGGCCTTAAAGATGGGAGCATGAAGTGGGGAGCAGGTAGAAAAAGGACTAGTAGTTACAAGTTGTTGGAGTATGGATCCTGGTTGGCGCTGATTCACCTGTTCAGGGTCTTTTGTGAGGAGCTGATGCTGAAGTAGGTTATTCTTCCATGGAAAGCTTATTAAATAGGATGAGGATCTGCAGAGTCTAGAATCAAATATGAAAATACAATAATAGTTATGTAAGCAGGTGCTATTCTAAACAGTTTTTATGTTAAGTCACTTAATGCTCATAACTAACTTATGAGGTGTAGATACTGTTATTATCCCTGGTTTATAGATGAAGAAGCTGAGATTTAGAAGATAGAGATAGAGAAAAGTCAGCTTTCCTGTTGCTGAGACAAAATACTTGACACCTACAGACTAAAGGAGGAGAGATTTAATTTGGCTCATGGTTTCATGGTTGGCTGGCTCCAAGGCATGAACATGAGGACAGAAGGGTACTGTGCAGCAAACCTATTCACTTCATGGTGGCCAGGAAGCAGAGCACAGGGGAGAGGACAGGGGAGAGCACCAGCAAGAGACACACCCTTTAAAGGGCTGCACTGTGACCCACTTCCTCCAGCTGAGTCCTACCTACTAAAAGCACATTCATCTGTGAACATCAGTGGATTAATTTACTGATGAATGTAGCACCCCCATGATTCAATCATTTCTCCAGGAGTCTCTTAATCGAGTCAAGCAGATGAATAATCTTAACTGGCACACCATCTAAGTTCATGCAACAAGGAAGTGGTCCCTGAGATATCTATCTCAGATGGCCTTGGAATAGGAAGGTGATGTAAATGCTTGAAGCCCTTGAATGTTGAAAAGTATGGAATAGAGGAGAGTTAGAGCATATATCCAGGCTATTGTTTTGTATTTACAATGAACAGTAGCAGTGGCTCAGTGAGGACCAGACTAGATTCAGTTGCAAGTGGCTGAACAGCAGAATCTGCAACTGTTCCATTTTCAGATGTGGACCCAGAGGCCTGAAGGAATGGAGTGATTCACCCAGTGCTTGTAGTTGTCCCAGCGGTCCAGGGACCTTCATAACACCTTTCCCCGCCTCCAGTATCACAGCTCTAACCCCTTCTTGGGATAGCTGCTTCTCAAAGGGGACACTGCTTATACCTTTCTGGAGGCCTTGTGTGAGGCAGCATAGAACTCTTTCCTCCTATGTGTGTCTTGTGTCATACGGAAGTAGAGTTGCTACAGGAAACACATCAGAGGTGTTAGGTAGAAGATTCTGGGTTTCAAAACCATGTTTTGATGCTGATTTCTTTCTAAACCTCTGTGTTTCAGAAAAAGAAAAGGAAATGGTGCCCGTGGCTCTGGTGGCTGTTAAAATACAAAATACACGTGGCATCCTCCAGCCCGGCCATGTGGCCTCTGGATGTTGAGTTTGTGTCCTACTTACATGGAACTGTGGCTCTCCGCTTCACTCCTGGCTCAGGTAGAAAGCTTAGGGCTTGTTTGGAGAGCTCACGTGTTCATTTCTGACACAGGTTAGGTGTGATCAGACCAACTGAGGCATGGACTGCAGCTCTAGCCAGGAAGACCACAAGCCTGCCCTCTTTCTCTTCTAACTGCAGAGACCCCGGGGTTTTAAAATCTGCCTTCTGACTTCTCCATCTCTTTTGCCCTTTACTTCCTCATGTTGGAAGGGACCAAAAGCTGACACTTAGATTGTGCTTTACCAATGCCACATATATTGATGTCTGCCAAAGCAATTTGTGAAGGACATTAATTTTTTTTGTATTTTTATTGTGAAGGATATTAAATTTGTGCCCATTTTGCAGATTAAGAAACTGAGACTCTTAGAAGCTGATTCACACAGAAAAAGGTAACTTGAACTTATCACCTCCAAATCCTAATGCCTTGCTCCTCCCACACTGCATTTGCCTTGATTCCTGGGGAGGGCAGCTCAAATTCAGACAGCCTGGATGTCTTCACCTTGCCCACAAGTACAGAGCCCGGTGCAGGAGGTTCAGGGTATCTGTTGCTTTTGCAGACCTGGTATACTCTCCGAAGCCTCAGTGGTGGTTTCCTGACTGACATGTTAAATAGGTAGCTTCGATAGGAATATTAATTCCTTATGGTATTGTTCATGCATCATTTCCTCTAAATACTAAACATTTGAAAAGTAATTCACTTTCCCTCTCACTTCATGTATCACTCATTTCCTCCTTTCCTCTTCTTTAACCTCTGCCTGCCTCCTCTGTCTTCTGCACTTCTCTCTCTCCTGTTTCTCTGTGAGCGGCGAGAGACCCCACTTGGTTGTTATTCACTGCATACGGTGGTTAAATTGCACCCAGAGTGAATGTCAGCCTGTGATGGAAGAGCTGCCGCATCAGCTCCATCCTAATGAGCCCACACTGCGCTTCCTGGGGTGGGAAGTGCCCGGGGGCTGTCCATGGCCAAGTGCCATTTCAGAGTCGTAGCACCTCCTGGGGAAGGGATGAGTGCTGAAAGGAGAGGTGGGCAGTGGGCTTCGCGGACTTGGTTAATTCCGGCTCCTTTGCATGCATTCCCTTGCTCTACCGTTGGGTACTGCTTTCATCTCTGCCTCCCGCACTGCCTGCCCGATGTGGCAGAGCTCTGCTGTACTGAGGGCATGGGCAGTCAAGCCTGCCGTTTTCCAGCTAAAAGCTTTTTTTTTCCTTCATGGAAGAAATAGTGTGAGGAGATGGAAAAAAACAGAGAAGGCAGAGAAGAGCCTGAAGTGAACAGGTACTTGGATACCTTTCGGTGTGTGTCTGTGGTTCAGCCACCTCTTGAAAGGACAGATCCCAGTGATTGATGGCCAGCATCCCAGAGGAAATCTTTCATGCCACCTTGTCACTTTGAGGGTGCCTGTGTGTGTATCGGGGTAGAGGAGAGTGTCTGAGGTTTAGATTAAGATTCATGA
>RJWT010052292.1:0-10572 GCA_004365215.1 Cuniculus paca | reverse complement strand
CCTCTTTATTTTTCCTAATCACTTTTACTTCTCTTTCAAAGTTTGCTTGGTCGGTATGAAATCAGGGGACTCACAGAAGGTGGAAGTGGTAAATTTAAAATTGTCTACCTTACTCCCCCATGAATACAGAATCCGCAGCAGACAGCTTGCTTTCTTGGTCTCTGCCAAACCACCATAAATTAAACATCCCACCAGATTCTCTGCTCCTAAATTTGGGAAGGCTCCCTGTAATCAAATAAATAATACAGTCAGAAGTTGTGTGTAGTATTCAAACTAAAAGGTTTATTTCTTTATTATATTCTTATTTTCTCTTTATTTTTAATAGTGAAATAATTTCATGACTTTATAGATATGAATAGCTTATAAAGAGACTTTGAGAGAGAACATACTTAGGAAGGCTTCAAAAACCATTCCATGTTTCTAGAAATTATGTTTAGAAAAATATTTCTATACCCTTCTATGTATGCCTGCAAATCTTAATATGCATGCTGTGTTGTCTCCTGCCAGAAGATGGGAAGTACATATAATTACTTGTTTGTTTGTTTGCTTCTTTTTTTTTTGTAGCAAGAATTGAACTAACAATCTCACACTTGCTGGGCAGGTGCTGGTGCCACTCAGTTGTATCCTCGACACTATACTTACCTGTTTTACTCATGAAATAACGAAGATAAATATAACAGTTTTATCTGGATGAACAAGCTCTTTTGTTGTATTGAAAAGTGAAGTAGATTTTGTTTGAAAGAGATATCTATGGGATTTATATCCTAGGAGTCTGTGAAATATTTACCCAGAGTATTAAGAGTTGTGGCCTGGGGCTGAAGGTGGAGGTCAGTTGTAGAACATTTCCCTAGCACTGGGACTGAGAACCCGGGTTTGACGCCACCCAAGCAGTGCAAACACAACAAAAACAAACAAATGAACAAATGAGAAAACTCAGCCTTGCCCCATCTTAGACAGGTGCTGACATTTCCTGATCTATACTTGGAAATGCCAACCTTGCCTCGTGTCCTCTTTACTGGTGTTTTCCCGTGTCTCTCCTGCTTGGTGTCACAGCCCTGAATACTCACCAAACCCATGTATTGTTGCTAAATAAAACTCAGACATACAAGCTTAAATATCATGTAGTTTTCTATTACATGAAAAACTCAATAGTACAGAATTAAAGATAATAGCAAAAAGGGAAAGAAACAATGGTGTCGTAATCTAGTGTGGACAATGTATCTAAAAGTGTTTCTTGACTTCATAGAGTCTTCTTCCATGTTTCACATGTTCTTCAGCTTACTGGTCTGGGTTTCCACCTGTGTATATGATAATTAACTTTGTAAAGTCTTGCATATAAATGAACCTGATTCTGGAAAAATAAAAGGAGGTGGGGGGGTGGTCAGAACAGTGAATTGAAATGTGCTATTTACATGTACTAATCTCCAACAGTGAATGTAATCATTATGTGCTGTAAACATGTCCTAATAAAAGTTAAAAGAAAAAAAAGTCACCGGGGCATTACCTTTCTCCTCAGAACTCTTGGGTTGCTTTCATTTGCCTGCCTTGCTGTTACTATTCCTTAAATGTACTCCATGCAGGCCCCTGCCTTCTAGACTTAGAATGAGACTTAAGTATTCTAATTTTAAATTTTAACTCTGTCAGAGCTCTAACTTCTGAGCTCTTACCTCTGGCTTTTCCCCATTAAAGCCATAGACAAGAAGCATCCGACCCTCCCACTCCACCCCAATGGCTCCCGGCTAGGGTAAAACCAGTTATATTTCATTTCCTACCTGAAAGGGGAAGGGGCTACCAGAGTTTGAGGCAAGATACTTTTGATTTTTCAGGTACTTTGTGTCTTCTTCTTCTTTGGCTCCTGGAGCTTTATATCCAAACATAACTTCCAGAAGAATAGCGTGTACCCTATTCCACTGAGTACCGTACCCATTTGGGCAACATTTAGCTTAAAATAGAAATAGGACATAAAACTCTAACTTTGGAAAGAGCTTGTAAAGAAATTCAGTAGATTTTTTTCAGAGAAGGGAAGATACTATTCTTCTAGAAAGAGTCATCATCTAAAATATTTTAAAGATATTATTCTTTGCTTGATTTCAGAAATGGTTACACAATCATTTTCTTCATCCCTAATTTTAATAATATAGAACTATAAGTACTAAAAAATACTAAAAATTCTTGATAGGGCTAATTTAAGTTCATTGATTTGTTACAGAAGACTGACAAATTATCTTGTGTTTATTTAATAATGAAATCTTTTTGCTATGTAACTTTAATTACTCTGAGAGATGTCCTTTACCAGTTATGTATTGGTCTAGGTGGACTCGGAGTCTTCCCTAATGATGCATTTCTCCTGTGTTTTAATTTTTTTTTTAAATTGAGGTTCATAGTAGGTAAAATTGAAAATGAACAAGTGAGTGGCATTTAGTACATTCACAACGTTGTGCAACCACTACCTCTATTGACTTCCACAGCATCGCTGTCCTCCTTACAGAAAACCGTGGACCTGTTAAGCAGTCACTCCCATTCTTCCTTCCCTCCAGCCCCCAGAAAGCACTAACTGGCTTTCTGTTTCTACGGCACCTACTCTACACATTACATATAACTGGAATCACACAGTATGTGGCTTTCTGTGTTTGGTTTCTTTGACAAGGCAGAATGTTTTTGTTATTTGGCCACACCATAACATGTTATCAGTACGTCGTTCTCACATTTGAGTTAATAAGATACGATTCTTTAATTCTTTCTGGACATGGTTTGCAAAATAAATTTCAAAATAACAAATCTGTGGGGTCATATTCATATTCAACTTCTAGAAAACCAAAGTACTATGGAATACAAAGGTTTACCCAGAAGCTGTAGGATGCTTCTTTCCATTATGTGGCATCCCCAATTATTGGGCCAGTTCTGGTATCAGTGAAAGAAATGAAGAGATGTACCCTGTTGGAGATCTTCAACTTTGAAATTTTTCTTTTATGTGAAAGAACTTTCTTCCTATTTGGTCTTCAGCCCTCTGATTCAGATACATGGACACAACAACTTTCATGGGTAACTCTGAAAAGCTCTTTCCTGGTCTCTCTTGGTGTATTACAGCAATGACTATAGAGTGACACCTCACACACTGAGTCAAGCTGCCTGCCAGATAACATCTGCAGAACTGAAATCAAGTTGAAACTTTAACCTGAATCATTTCCCTGGATCCAGAAAAGTAACATATTGGTAGAGTCAAGGAACATAAGAAGATAACTGTGCTTCTAAAGTACAGTAATTTAGTCAATGAATAGAGTTTTTGTTTTTTTTTTTTGCGAATGAGAATTGGGAATCACATCCCTTTTATTTGGAAGTGCTGAAGATGGAACCCAGAGCCTCGTGGTTGGCAAATGTTCTACCATACAGCAATAACTTAATTATCTTAATTATACTTACTTGAACATTATTTTCTATAAGAGAATATAAACCTTTTAAATATCAGTAAGTGTAGGATCTGATACTATTCAGCTACAGAAAAATTTTTGATCTTCTAAAAGATAGAGGAAAATATGGAATTTTTTATCAACAAAGTGTACATCTCTAAAAGTATGTCAAGATGTACTAAGGGAAAGATGTGATAGTCCCTAGAAGATTTATGAGTATTGTTTTGTAGTTAGAACCGACTCTCATTTGGAAGAGCTAGCAATGTATAGCTGTGTATAGATGCCATCCTAATAGCTGTTTCTTTCTGTTAGCAAGGTCTTACGATTTTAATTGGCCTTGCACAATTCAAAAGGGCTTTCTTATAACACGATTATCAGAATTGATTGTTGAAAGCAACACTGTCAAATTTTCTTTTTACCAAATGCAGAGAGAGACAGAGACAGAGACAGAGAGAGAATTAGAGTACATTACATTCAATAGTCAAAGCTAAAATTATGACCACAGATGATTGACCAAAGATTTGACCACACCAATACCCTTGAACCACTCCTAGAGTGCATAGTTCAATCTTTCAGCACTCTATCTTACAAAGTCTAACCTAAAACATTGTGTGCAGAGCATTATCATTCATAAGTATTTGTTATTCAAGATTCTCTGAGCCACAGAAGGTCTAGGGCTGCAAAAGCTGCTTCGAACTCTTGATTAGTTGTCTGGGGTCAATTTCTATATATGACAAAAGTCACACTGCAAAGGTAAAAAAGAAAATAAACTTGTATTACATTTTCTTGAATCTCTGAAATTTGCCTATTTTTGGTATGTACAATAAAGATGCATCTTGGCAGTTAGCAATCAAAGAATTTCCCTAACATTCACATGGTCATTTTGATATATATTTTCAAATGTTGAATGTTTTCGGGATTTGTGATATTAAATGAAAGAGGTTACATATGTGATAAATCTTTTAATAGTTTTTCACAATTCTCTGAACAGATGGATAGAACTTTATCATCTAGTGATAACTCTGAATTAATAACATTTATGAGTTTAAGAGGCAGAGTGTGAACAATACAATACACGATGCTCTAGTTTTCACTGTTCTTTTTGATGGCTGTTTACATAAATAGATACTCAGATCTGGCCCTGCCTGCTAGGCAGTGAACTGCAGAAACACTAGACACCTGGAATGACCAGTATGTACAAATTCATGAGAGCCGTTAACAGGTCCCTCAGAGCTTGCATCTTAGTTTGTATTTCAAACCATTCTCAGCATAGTATCTGTGATTGATAAATACCAAACACTGAAAAAAAAACCAAAGTTACCGATCAAGACTAACTGCATTAAAAAACCAGGAAATGACATGTGAATTTATACAATTCAGAGCCATTCCACAATGGAAAGAAAACGCACCTATTGTAGCAAGTAACTTAAAGAAGTCTGCTGGATTTAAAATATTTACTAGCCTGAAATATTTCTACTGGCTTCCTGATGAGTGTCATTCCCTCCCAATCATGCAGATCATTAAATGCAGATTATGTCTACACAAAGCAAGCAATTCCAAGTTGCTCCAAATGTCTCTCTTCTGCTATGTGGCTTGTTTTAAAAGCTTCTAAAATGTGAAGAAAGAGAGAAAAAAATAAACTAGACATGCTATCCAAATTATTTATGTCTGGCATACAATAATATTCAATGACTGAAGGAGAAAAAAACGAGCACATAAAAGAAAGATGTAGTTTTGTCTGGCAAACCTTTCTTAATACTTTTTTCGGCTTTCCAGTATACTATATTTGTGTAGATCTCACATCCATCTAATTCTGGTCAAACTCATTACATGCAATGTTATTACTACTTGGTGAGGATTGATAGGTGTCGTAGTAAAACCTGTCACATCCTCATCTAGAGGTGATGAATGTGTGTGAGCTTATGTACCCAACCTTTCCAGTGTGCTAAGAGTAGCTCTGCCTCGTCCCCTCTGCTCAGCCAACAGAACAGGATGGGTAGAAAAACGGATTGCTTTAGCATTTTTATCAATTCACAGAGAATTTCACACTAAAGGATTTGCCACCCACACCCATTTGTTCAGGTTGGTACTCCTTTATGAGTTTTTTTGTGTGTATGTGAAATGTGGTTTTAAAAAACCTATAAGATTCTGCTCATTGAAAGACAACTTTTTCTATATGTAGCAGTTGCCACAGATGAATATAATTATTATGTATTGCAAACATATACTAATAAAAAAGTTAAACAAAATCCTAAATTTTCTCAAAATACTAGTAAAAGAAGAGAGTAGTCAAAATGTTCAAATGACCATTGGCTCTCTAAATGTTGGAGGAAGAAGCCTGCAGCTCTTCTCTGTATGTCCATTACAAGCAATGCTTAGTTTTGTCTTCCACACAATTTCATAGGGAAGAATGTTTTGACACTTTGATCTTAGAGGATTAAAACTAATCCTTCAAAATTAATCCAAAATTAGAAATTCAAACATGACAATGAAAAGTATAGGAAAGAAAAATTATAGGGTTGGTTGTAGAAAACAGAAGAAAATTGACATGAGGGAGATGATAGAAGGGAGAAGGTAAGTGACAAAATGAAATAAAAAGGATACAGTAGAGAGTACAACAAAGAAGGATAAAACAAGGAAAGTGATGAACCAATAGTGTTATGGAGAAAATTCTTTGCACTAATTACCCAATTGCAAATGTTCATCTACCAAATGCCTAAGCTATTGGTGGCACCTTGCATTGGTACTCACATATGGATGTAATACATGGATACATGTCATCTCTATACTCCTTCTTATAGTAGGTCGATGTTTTTAACCTTAGACTCAGTGAC
This sequence comes from Cuniculus paca, assembly GCA_004365215.1. Taxonomy (NCBI): domain Eukaryota; kingdom Metazoa; phylum Chordata; class Mammalia; order Rodentia; family Cuniculidae; genus Cuniculus; species Cuniculus paca. Next base: position 4,331 of record RJWT010052292.1, on the reverse strand, counting down.
AATTATTTGGGCTAGATAACTCTTTGTCATGGAAACTGCAATGGACAATCTATTGTCAGTTTAATTTGTTTAAGAGACTCCTGGAGAGGTGATTGGATTGTGAGGCTGCTGACTTCAAATAGACTAATCCATTGATGAGTTCATTAGCTGAATGGGTCTATAAAGTGGCCAAGTTTAGTTGGATGAAGCAGATTACTGGAGGTGTGGCTTTGGATGGTACAGTTTTGAGAAGTAACATATAAGTGGAGACCAAAACCAAATGATACAATTTTAAGGAAAAGTTCCCCCCCCAAGACAAAACAAGACCAAATACCAAACTGAAGGTGAAAAACTAAAAAGTATTCAAAATATGTCAGATACAGTGAAGTTCTTGACCTTTCCACTCCTGCGAATCCATATCTAGTGTAGTCTTTAAATCTAATTTCAGGTAAACTTACAGAGTATTTATTCTGGGTCAGGACTACACCTAGATCATTTACTTGTTTTCTCGGATTTACTGCTCAGAAAATCCCCTGCCATCAGTTCTGTCTCTTATGCTTTAGAGGAGACAGACGTAGTGAGATTTAAGAAATGGTGAGGAACAGAGCTTGGACATGGACCTGGGTCTTCCAATCCTAAAGTCAGAGCTTTTTCTTTACAATTTGTTAATCTCTATGGAGGGATTGTTAGGGGTGGGGATGACATGGAATATTCCCATGAACCACTGGCACATGGTTTACATCTCCACAATCCCTCACCATTCATATCTATGTCAAGTCATATGAATTATAGTAACACTCAAAGACGGCTGACACCACATCCAGGTTTGGAGGTCAAAAAAGTCTCAGTGAAGATGAAAGAACACTTTAGATACTTGTAATTGTTTATGCATATCATGTGTTTATATAGTTACCTAATAAATGTGCTGATGATCTTTGTGGATCTCAGAGTTTTTCATTAGTGTCTTGCTCCTGAAGTTTGTCTCTCGTGGGTCTTCTGATGGTGCCTGAAGTTCTGTATCTAGTGAAAGTACATTTCTGATTTACAGAAAGACATTACTGGTCATGTAATGAGTTGTGTAGAAATTGGTTATATGCATAATATTAATTCTTCATGTTTTTTGAGTACAGAGGCATTCTCCTTGAGTTACTTTGTATTTATGTGCAGAGTAACCTTTAAATTGAAGCCCAGTGTGATGGCTCATGCCTGTAATCTCAGCACTTGGGAGGCTGAAACAGGACGGTTTCTGCCAGTTCAAGGCCAGCCCTGGGCTATATAGTGAGTTCAAGGCCAACCTGAACTGCATATTGAAACCATGTCTCAAAAAAAAAAGTAAATTGAAATTAAACATTTTTATATAACGTAGTATGATGAAAATTTCACTATTGTTTAATGCAGACTTTTAGATGAAATATGTACTGCCTTTTGTATATACTGTAATTTGTTTAATTATTTTCATACTGTGAACATTTATCTAGATAAAAATTTTGGTCTCCAGCAATAGTGTATTTTCTTTTCAAAAATCTTTGCTTACATGTATATTTATCTTATAGAGTTCTATAAATCAGATTATTGGATTGAAAGATGGAAATATTTTAAGACTTTCCAAGAGGGTTAAATTTACTACTATAAATTGTGCATGGGAATGATTATCTAAAGGTAACCTTATCAGCATTGAGCATTATCATTTAAAAATTAAAACTTCTGCTCTGAGAAGTAAATGATAATATCCTAAAGCTACTTTAATTTGCATTCCTTTGATTATTAGTGAGTTTGATTTTAAGTAAGTTTATTAACGTAATTAGGACAACCCAGTTCATTAGCTTAGGTTCAAGAATAAACACAAAGAAGCTACAAAAGCAAATATCAGAGGTTAGTAGTTTCTCCAGATACGCAGAGAATGCAAAAAAAATCTTGGAATGCAAATGGCAAAGAAAATGGTTCTTTGGTCTTAGATATTTTCAGCAATAATCTAATTTTGATTTGGGCTCTGGGTACTTGCCAGGGTAAGGTATAAGAAAGGTAAGGAACTTTAAGCTGTTAAATACGTATTTGTTCTAAACTTGAATAACAGTAAATAGTCAAATGATAATTATTATAGCATTTGAACATATTGGCTCACTCAGTTGATTTATTGTAACATGGGATTCTTGAACCAAGTAGAAATTGCTTTCTTGGTGACTTCATTTTCACCTACTTAGCACATGACGGCTCAGTAAGTAAGTAAGTGACTATCAGCTATGAAAAAAGGTGCTGTAAATTTAGGCATAGACAGTAGTTTTTTTCAAAACCACAGAATGTAATATCTGAAATATCTTTAAATTGAGCACTCAGAATAACTAGCTATTAGTTTAAGCTTTCCATTAGCTCAATTAGCAATACATGCAGGTTTGGAGGATAGCCTCCTCTTGATCCAAAAGCCTTGTCCAGATCAGTCAACTGACAATCTTGAGTAGCAACTTGGACTTACTTATGATTGCTCCCATATTATTTTGGAGCCAGCTACAAGTATACAAAAGGGAAATGGGAGATTAAAATCCCATATGGTTGCATGTGACTCCCACTGTGATGAGAAAAAACACTGCAGTGTATGGTGGAGGGTGCTCCATGGCATGAGAAGTATGCCAAGCCCGAGGAACTTGTCATAATGTGGTCGCTGAGCTTTATAATGCTAGCCATGTAACCCGGAAGAGTTGACCACTACGAAACAGGAAGTGTCTTGCTCTTCTGGAGCCCATTCATTTATCATGTATTATGAGTGCTGTATAAGTTCCCGAACCTAACATTAATCTTTGGCTTGTGACTTCTAGTATTTCACGAATCTTTTGATAATATTCTTTTGTAAAGGTGATTTAGTTTATAGTAAGCCACTGAAAAGCATCAATCATGAGGACAAATATAATGTGATATCACGAAGATGCATGTAAATTAAGGCAACTCAAACTCTATATTAGTGTTTTCTTAAAAATATATTCATAACATATTTGTGTTTTTACATGCAAATAAATACATGGTCTCAAAAATTATTTCTAAAATTCATTCCAAATGGCTAAAATTACTGCTCCAGCTAAAATGTATAAGAAGAATAATTATTTAGTTCATCTATCTTAAAGACACTTGGCTTAAAATTTGCCAATCAAGTTATTCACTCATTCATTCATTCACTAACACACAAACATTTATTGGTTCTCTTCTCATAGTAATATATTCTTCCATGATAAGTAGAATTTTGTCCTTTTATGAAGAAGCACATAGAAAATTTTCATAACAGCAATATTAGAGGCTTCAGGTCTTCTCTGCCTTAGGGGTTAAGGGAATGTTTTCTTTCAACTCTATTAAATGATAATTATCTTTTGACAGGTATCAATAATGTTCAATCAGTGTTACCACATTTGTTTAGATGAGGTTGAGGAGAGTAACATACTTGAGTTATGCATCTAAATGTGCTAAAATGTTTTTGATATTAATAAGGAAACATAGAACTAGAGTGACCTTTAATCTTGTAATTGCAAATTGAAATACATGCACACCTAATCAAAGGGCTTGTGTTGCATATCTAAAAGCGAAAAACATCACTGATTCACTGTTTCCAGAACTTAGGCTCCATGTTTTAGACAGAATTTCTGCAAGCTGTAAATCATGAAGAATTTAAAGGATAAAGGAGAGCAGTTAAAAGCAGGTTTCTTTCAGTTATCCAGCCTTAAGTTCAACTTCTACCTTAGTCATTTTTTAGTAGTTGGACCTTGGGGCAGGTATTAAACTAAGTCTGTGATTTTTCTGTTCATAGAATCTGAAGAATAATAACACTCGACTTCTACTTAATAGGGTTGTTATAAGAACTAAATTACCTAATACACAAAAAGCCTCAGTGGCACTGTCTGGCATTGAACAGGTGCTTAATACAGAGCACTATTATTAGAAAAAATATCATTATGCTCTTCCTTTCAGACCATTTCTCAAAATAACCAATTTGCAGAGCACCTGAAGACACTGAACTGGCAAGTGCTTCTGAACAAACTAATTTTGGGAATTATTTTGTGTTATTCAATCAAGAAATGGGATGATTTAGTCTTCTAACCTTGTTTCTGGGACTAGAAACCTTTTTGATTCCTTTGATGAGTCATGTGTGAGTTCCTTGTAACTTGGAAAGTCTTCTTAATTCAATAGAAATATTCTGGGATTTAAAAAAAATGTGTGGCATAACTAACAATGGTAATGATTTGCTACACACATGATAAGTGAAATCATTCTCTCTCAGTTTGTATTTAATTATTGATTAGCGTCTTAGTTGCTACAATCTGATTAAGGCTGTCTTCCCACACTTCAATGTGTATAAGGACAAACTCACGAAC
>RJWT010052291.1:0-10581 GCA_004365215.1 Cuniculus paca | reverse complement strand
GTAAAAAGTAGATAGGCAGAGATAGATAGAGCTATGGAGAGATGGCAGATATATAAAAGATAAATATATATGAAGAGATAGAAATTTATCAATCCCAATTATATTTTATACATGTGTATAATGACAAGCTACAATTCCTATTGATTAATAGTATAATGCTTTCACTGTGATGCCTAAGGAAATATAAATGCTAAAGAAGATTGCACAGAAGTAACCATTACTGTTAAAAGCAGGATGGAGAAAATTTTACTTTCAGGTAAATAATACAATAAATCAGTTGGAATTCACACTTTTTTTTTTTTGCAATACTCGTGGTTGAACCTAAGACCCTCACACTAAACTACATTCCTCATCATTTTTTATTTTTTTGAGACACACTTTCTCTAAGTCACTAGAATGCAGAACCTGGTCTCAAGTTTGTGATTGTCTTGCCTCTGTCTCCCAGAGTGCTAAACTATAGGCAGGTGTCATGATAACTTGAGAATTTACACTGCTTTATACACATAAAGAAAATGAGATTTTAGTCAAAAATTTTCTAAAAGTTCCAAATCTATAAGAACTCTAGAATATATGCTTTATTATTTAACATTTAGATTGATGTATTATTGACTTTTGAATGTTAATGTTTGCCTCTATACACAATTTCTTTGAATATAAAGCCATGCTATTAATTTTATATTTTCAAATAAATTAGACTATTACTTAAAAGTTATATTAATCTGTTAATTAGCCATAACAAAATTCTTCAATTAAGTAAGAACTGAGGAAATCAACTTCACAAAGTAATAATTATAACCTAGTTGACATAATTTTGTATTTCATGGATTAAAAGTTTAATTAATTATTAAGAAATATTATCTTTTCAAATATTGGTCCATTAAACCCATACACTTTTAAAACAATATGCTTCTCTTCCTATATCATTTTTATGAAATAATTAAAATTTATAAAAAATGTCCTGAAAATATATTTTAAGTGTATATAATGTTATGTATGTAGCATGCTATTAAGACAATTTAAATAGCTAATATGCTAATTATAAAGCTTCATTTATAATATTCATTTATAGAAGTTCATTTATAGAAAGTATATAAATGAAGTTCATTTATAGGAAGTTCATTTATAGAAATGGAAGCTATACTGGATTCTAACTATATCATGGATAAATTTGTTTACAATTTTAATTAACAATTTATGTTTCTTTCTGAATCTTTTCCTACACAGACACATACAGATAAGTATACAGTGCACTAATATTTACTAATTTTAATAAGAAAATATGATGCTTTCCATCCCAATCTACTATACTCCAATATATTTTCACAGTTATAAAATATACTAATTGAGTAGTAAGAATGTATTTATATAAGTAATGAACAATGCTTTGTTTAAAATAATTGTACATAAAGTAGAATTTGCTAAAGGAAAAAGAAAAAAATTCTGTAGGAGGTACAGGCACATGGAAGAAAAATGTAAAAGACTGATTTTTTGAAGGTGATGGAGAGTCACATAACAGACCTGGTAGGCGTTGAATATCAGACTAACATGAGCTTCTGGATAGAACTATGACATTATCAGTTTTTTACATATTTTTTTGAAAAATTTATTACAACTCAAACTTTCAGCTCTAGGCATCCTGCTAATAGACATTACAGAAAAGCAATAGAAAATATCATTCTAAATAATCACACAAGCAAACATCTGTCAGGCATCTAAATACCACATTCACAAGCATTACTGTAAATGTGGCTTGACAATATGCCAGCTACACAGCTTATTTCGTTTTCCTTACCCTGATGAGAAGAGTAGAATAAGCCTGATTATGAATTCAATGTAATTTTTCCCAAGTAAAGATTATGAGTGTGGGGGTAGTTAGACAAGAACTTCTGAAACAAAGCTAAAAACATTTGTAGCTTCAGCAACTTTTTGGTTCAATACAGATGTCTTTTCGGTATTAGTTCATCCAGTGTTGTACAAAAATATTTACCATATTTCCTAAGTTGATCATTCCACAGTTCTTAAAAACTTCATGTTGTTTTTATGGTATCAATATAAAGAAGTAAAAAAAAGTATGTAATAATTTAGCATAAATTAAAGAATGAGTTTTATGCTAAACAGTAATTAAAGACAAATAGATTTTGGGTGTTTGATATCTTTTCTCTGACCTTACCAGTGTGCATAATGAGATAGTTAACTAGGGTATTGTAAAAGATCTGGAAGAAATAAAGAGTCTGCTAAAGGAAGGAAACTCAGTTTTTTCCAAGTCATTTCTTCAGATGACCCAAGTACAGAAAGTAGATGAATGATGTATAAAACAAGAATAATTAAGTTACTTATCCAAGGTCATGTAACTAACAGATGGTGAATCTGAAATTAGATTCAAAATTTCTTTCAATAAGCTTCCTGTTTCAAAAAAAAGTCTATCATATATGAAGGATGATCAAAGATCATCAAAAATTTTAGTCAAAATTGACATCAAAAACTTTAGTCAAAAAATATATTTATTCCATTAAAATACTCTCCCTAACTTTGAACATACTTATCCCAATTGTTCTTGTTACTTTCTGAAATATTTTTGTGTGTTTTTAGCTTTACTGTCATGACTGTCTCAATGTTATGAACTGATTCAAAACTTATACATTTTGTGGTCATTTTGACATTGGGGAAGGTTACAGTTTATAGGTACATGTCTCCCCTAACTCTAATGAACTCATAAGTGGGGTTTTGTGGGGGGTGATTAGATCACCAGGACATGTTTATTTCCTACATTAGTCCACTAATGAGTTTATAGCTAAACGTGAAGTTGGGAAATGAAGCCTAGTCAGAGGAAGTAGGTCTCTGGAGGTGTGACCTGCAAGGCCTATTTCTCTCTCTCCTCCCTTGATCTCTCAATTTCTGCTTTCTGTCATACCCTTCTACCATGCTGTTCTTCCTTGGAATCAGCCTAGTATGGACTAAAACCTCTACAAACTGAGTCAACATAAACCTTTCCTCCTTAGAGTCGTGGCTGTCAGATATTGTGTCCCAGCAAGAAGAGAAGCAAGGAAAACAGAGAAGAATCAGAAGTCACACGTAAAGTGCCAGATCTGGTGAATTAGGTGGACGAGGGCAGAGTATAGTCTTTCTGAGCCTACCTTTCCCTCGGATGCACTCAGCAACATTCACTGTACTTTTGTAACTACTTGTAAAGACATGAAAGAGGGCTTCCAGAACTGCTTCATAAGTAGTAACAAGGACGGGATAAGTGTGTTTGAAGCAGGGGAGGGGGGTATTTTGAGATGAATTTATCATAATGTGTATTTTACTGAAATATTTTTTAAAAATTTAAACACTGTATATTTGGTCACCGTGTATATTTTAGGCTGTCAGATCTCATAAGTTGTGCATCCAAATATACACACTGCACACATGTACATTTGAATGCACACACACATTAATTAAACTAGGAAAAGTTATTTCCTTAAGTAATAAACAACAGTCTGGAAGTAAAGCAAAGTGTGTATATGTCTTTATTACATCTTCCTTTGACTAACTTCTAACTTCAAAGTAAGGAGTTGATGTTTTTCTATCTTTCATCAATTTATAAAAGAAGAAACCATTTGAGGTTTTCATAGCACAACAATAGTCCCTCATTCTAAGCAACCATTCCAATACACAGAAGAAGGACTAAATCAGGATAGACTAAGAGATGTGTTTTTTTCTGTACTAAATTATGCTAAAGTGTATTTTTCCTGTGCTAGACTATTTGTGGGAAGTACAGATAAATTGGCAAGAATAGAAACTAGAAGTCATAAGGGGAGAGGCTATCAAAAATTTATAGACTATCCTAATTCTGCTTCTCTGAATATTCACTGCTGGGAATGCATTATCAACTGTAGGTAAATTTCTTTCACTTCATATATTTAAAAGAAAACACAACTTGATAGACCAGGTAGAGATAAGATTATAATTGTCTTAGTTGCTTTTCTGATTATTGAAACACAATACCCAACACCCAAAATTAAAGAAGGAAAGATTTATTTCAGCTCACAGTTTGTAAAGATTTCTGTTCATAGTTGACTGGCTCCAAAGCAAGGTGGCATGGCAGTATGGCATTGCAGAGGAGAAACAGTTCATAGTGAGCAGAAGGCAGTGAGTTAACAAAGAACCAGCAAGCCACAAGTAATAACAGCAGCCCTCCCTGTCTCTTATATTTTATCCAGGATACCTGCCCTAGTACAAGTAGCACTCACACCCTTAATCCTAGTATCACATCATGAAACAATCCTAGTATAACGTCCTTGACCACGGAATCACACACCCTAGTTTCAGCCACCTCTGAAAAGTCCCACCTATGACTGCATGAGGATTTGTGGGGACATTGAGATACAAGCCACAGTAATAATTTAGTGCTGAATAACTGAAATTATTTTTCAGAGGATGACACCAAAATCTCTATGGAAATTTATACTTGCATATCTATTTTTTCACCTTATTAAGAGAACTTTAAAATTAAAAATATTTTTGAGATTTTTCTCAATTTTCTAGGCTATAAAATACTGTATGATAAGATTACTTAGTCCCATTTGTACTTTTAAATAATAATGACAGTTACTAAAAGCAAATATTGCCTAAATGATTTCTGGTATATTTCAAAAGCAAATTTATGAATATATACTAACATAAACTATATAAACCTCTTTTGAATAGACACTTTAAAAATACATAACAAAAATGAAAGGAAATATTAGTTGTTGTAGTAATATTTTAATAATAATTTATTTTTCAGGAGTAATTACAGAAGTTAAAAAAAGATTATTTATATGACATTTGTCATAATATTAAACATAAAACCAAAAAATATGTATCATAAAAATCCCAGGAGAGCCAGGTGTGGTGGCACATGCTGATAATCCTAGCACTTGGGAGGCTGGGGCAGGAGGATTGTTGCAAGTTGAAGAATGCCTGGGCTACAATGTGAGCTCAAGTCCAGCATGAATTGAATAGCAAGACTCTGTCTCAAAAAGACAAAAAGAAAAAATTCTAGGAGAAAGTTATGACTCACTTATACAAAGGTATACTAACCAAGAATGCTAATCAAAATAACACATATAATTTGAACTACATTTTATGCATAAATAATGAAACAAAGACAAAAGTTAAGGAATTTTTAAACATTTGGAGAGAATAGAACATGTAAATATATTCAAACATAGGTTCTTCAAAATAAAGACATAATATGTTGAAAATGTGGGCAGTTATTAATAAAAGATAAATTAACAAAAATTACACAACTGAGAATAAAATCATGAGAATTATGAAGAATTTTAATTATAAAAGAATATACTTCTACATATAATTTCCATAATTCAGATGCTATGTTAACCTTTTCATGGTACTTGAAAGCATAAAATGACTTAAGTCAATAACAATTATTATGAATATAACAAAAAATCATTTGTGACTTGGATTAAAACAGATTAATAAATAGCAATAGATATCAAGAGAATGATATATTAAAATCTGACCCTATAAGACTTAGTAACAGAATGCATGTGTGATTTTAAAATTAAAAAAAAGATTTTTCTTCATAAAAATATGGTATAATCTCAATGCCCACAAGAATTTGACAAATTAAATACTCATTTCAAATTCACAGTTTTAGAAATTGATGATATATCTATGGGCACATAATTATACTACTGGAAAACAAAATACAATTTTGTTTCTTGCTCCTTTAAAAAGTTTATTAAAGTGCTGAAAACAAAAACTAATGTAATTTATATATATATTATTTTTTACATTTTGTCAATAGGCTAGATAATGATGGTGATCATTCAATAACACAGTAAGATAATCATTGTAAAAGTCTCTGTCAAACTTTTAGATTGATTTTGGCTGCAAATATTAAACAAAAGTCTTCATTGCATTTAATCAGTAAACATAATCATGTGAACTGTTTTAGTCTTGTGGGGACAAAATAAGCAACATCATTAACTTAAAGAAGGATGGGTTTACTTAGGTTGGGAAGTTTCAGTCTATTTTTGGCAGGTACGAGCATAAGAATCACATGGTGGATGGTTCTGGTGGAGGAAATTACTCACATCATGATGCCAAGGAAACAGACAAAGAAGGGAGGAGCTGGGGAAGAAGGCATACCCGTCCAAGTCATACTCCCTGCAGTCTGCCTTCTTTGTTAAGGACCTACCTCCCAAATGTAAGTAAGCCTCAGCAACTCCATGGTCCAATCTCCTTCCAGAAGCTCCTCCTCTGACCACATGATGGAGGCTCTTGGATGTCCTCTATATACAATTCACACATCCTGCTCCTGGATCCAAAAAGAAACAGGAGTATCTCTTTATGCAAAATGAATTTTGCACATCTCTAGCAATTGTCCAAATTCTTAACAGTTTCAGGAGTGTTGAAAAGTTCAAGTCAAAAGTCTGCTTTGAGACTAAAGAGTAACTCTTAGCTATGAACTCCTCCATAAAATTGAAAAGGAAGTCAAATGCAGCTGACATACAATGGCAACAGATGTACATTTCCATTGTAAATGGAAGGAATACTGGGGTAGAAAGTAATGGGACCAATGCAATATCAAAACCCCACAGGGAAAATATTAGATCTTGTAGCTCCATATCTAGCACCCAGGGCATGTTGCGGTAAGATGCAAACTCCAAATGGTTTAGATGGTCCTGCTGCTACTGTGACCCTCACAGCCTTTCTGGCAGGCTCTTCTCACTGCCTGCAGCCTTCCTAAGCAGATATTCCACATTTCTGGCTTTTCCAACTACTTGAGGTTTCCACTGCTATGTTGGCTTCATTCACACAACTTCATACAATGCCCTCTCCAGTGCAAACTTCTGAAGTCTTCTTCTGACATCTGGGAGGAAGCCTCCCTCATCCCACAATTTTTGCATTCTGCATGCCTTTAAAGCAAGCACCTTTAAAGGTCTACTGCTAACTCAACCATTAACCAGACCACTTAGATTATGGCTGGAAAGACTTCTTAGTGTCTACATAGCTGAGCTCTGGGAAACTCATTTCTAGCTGCACCTGAGTGAACTGGGCTCCAAACACTTTTCCAAGCAAAGCATTTCAATTTTGCAACGTTGAGCCTGTGAAGGGTAGGGTCAAACTGGTTTTTACTTTGTTTCTTTTTAACATATTCATGAGGGGGATGTAAATCATATATTTCACTGCATGTAGCTCTGATTTGATTTCAATTTTCTAATGTCATATAAATAACCTACACATGCTCTTTTCTTAATATAAGATGCTAATACAAAAACAGTTTCTGTTATTTCATAGTTAAAATATTATTAAGCTCCGTGGAAATTTTTTCTTTTAATATTCCTTTGTTGTTCCTTGGCAGTTCTTTTCATTTTTGTTTGGAGTTTTCATTTGTAAGATATATTTATTTTGTGTGTGTCTACACATATATTATAATGTATTCATTTTTCAATTTTAAGAGCATTTTAATTTTTCATTGTTCAAGTTGAAGCAAACTAACTAGATTCAGTATTTGTATCATCAGCCTTTCAAACCGTGCAATGAGATAGTCGTACATAAACTACCAGTAGTTCAAGTTGGTGGGAATATGTAAATGGCAATATATGTAGCAGCTAAGTTCTCCTCTGCTTAAATTTACAGGCCTTCCTTTCTGAAAAATCTGAAATCTTTTAAGATGGATCTTTTTCTCCTGTTTCTCAGTACAAATCTTGGTAAAAGCAGTGAGCTGTATCTATGTCACAACCTGAACATTGGGCTGCCTTAAAATTGTTTTTTGTCAAACTAACTAGTCTGCAACACTTAAATCTCAAAATGTGCACAAAATGTAAACAATTTTTTATGCATATTTGGCATACATATGTTGGATTCCAATTGTGAGTAGAGCCTTACTCTTAGCTAAAACCTCCTGAGCTTAGTCTCACTGCCTGCCTTCTCATCAACCTCATTCTTCTGAGCTCTGACCATAATCTTCCAGCAAGTTCTGCTTACAGCATTCTAGAGCTCCTCCAATCAGCATTTCTATGATTTTTTCTGTGGACCAGTAGCATTACAACAATGACCTCATTTCTGCCATCAAATTGTTACTTGCTTTCCTCATTTCTGGGAAAAATACCAAACACCCATAATTTAAAAAGGGAAGATTTATTTTGGTTCACAGTTTAGAAGATTCAGTCCATGTTTGAATTATTCAAATATAAAACCTGCATAATAGAAACTTGTAGCTGAAAAAACTATTCATGTCATGGAAGTCAGGAAGCAGAAAGGAAAGGAGATGCCGGGAAGAAACATACACCCTTCCAGTTCATGCCCATAGTGACCTGCCTCCCCAAACCAGGACCCCAAACTCCAAAGAACAAGTAGACCACAGTGCCCTAATGGTCCAAGCCTCTATCAAAAGCCCCACTTACGTGCCTATAGTTTCTGGGGAACACGTAGATACAAACCACTGCATACAGAAATGAGATTAACTTTTACATTCATTCATTCATTCATTCATCCCTAGATGATTTTATTTAGGACAAAAGTTGTGTTTCTCTCCACTCTGCCCACTCTGAATATCAATGTGTTGCACTCATATTCCTTTATAGTAATTGTGTGCTTGGTATAATCAATGTGTTATATACTGACATGATGGTGATGGTTTGTGTATTATTGCATTTGTTTCATGTTGGACTTTCACATAAATATGAAAGAATACTCCACATCTGGATTCTGCTAATGACAATGATGTCCTCCCAATATTTGTAGACAGTAAAATAGTCTCTCTATATATAAAAAGCAGTAAGAGTAAGACTGCTGGTGTGATGTAAATATGGACAATTTTAAAGCCAAAATGATATAAATTGATCCAAACAACACATTTAATATATCATACATATCACATAAAATACATATGTATTACAAGTCCAAAACTATCTATGTGAATTAATGATCTTCAGCTGTGGTAGTAGTATTTGGGAAAATTTAGATATCATCTATTTTCTTATATAATTATGCCTAACCATTTCTGTTATTATACAGTTTTTAAAATAATGGTTAATCCTTATAAAAAGAACCTGAGGTAAACTTCCATGGAGCAGTTTATTTTGGAAAATGATCTTCTAGAATTTGCAGTAGAGGCCTAGGAAGAGTGAATTAGAAAAAGAGGAAAAACCGATTATAAGATGAACATTGACATAGACCTGTGAGGTTGTTTCCATGGGAATCCCTCTGAGGAATCATGGAGAATGTGTTTAAGGTGTAGGTACTCCAGAAATGAAAGAGCAAATATGTTTACATCCCGTTTCTTTCCCTGTTGGTTAAGATTTCTTGCTTGGTAGAGTGTTACTGCCTTCGAAGTTTCTTCATGTGTTAGAAAGGCTATTTAAGTATGGGCAGCTGTCCCTCCTCCCAAAAAATTTCTCTCTGCATACATTTAAGTGAAATTTTAGAATAGTCTGAAAAATAGTAAGAATAGAATACAAATAGTAGAAAACATTGAGTACCTAGGAGCAGGAGGGAAAGGGAATTGAAGTGACAGAAATATTCTCTCCTGTTTAAGGTAAAAGTTATGGGGGTGTACATATTTTTCAAATGATATTGAGCTTTATACTTAAGTAGAGTAAATTTTACATAAAATATAATAATTTTGAATATCATTTTGCAAAGTCAAATACAAAAATTATATTAACTATTATTTTAAGAAGGTTCAAAGTACATTTTCAACTTACAAAAAACTGTAACAGAATACACAGTTGGTGCTTTCATTGTTTGAGCATTTTTTCATACCTATGTCTTGTAATCTGAAGAACTACTTTGAAATAACAACATGTAATATATTAACAAGTGTTATTCTCTTATTTTCTTTTGAAATTCTGTATTTTTATTCTTTATTTTGTTTTTAAAATAAAAATAAATTAGGTTGTAATATAAACACTTGTCTATCCAACAAAAAGCATTGATTTTGAAAAAAACAAGAGTTGAATTTTATAAAATAAAACCACACATAATCGAGAGGTCAGAAAAGATAAAAGTTTTCTCTTTGAAAGGCTTATAGGCAGAAAATCACTGAAAAGACTAAGTTATACTCAAACAAAGAGGCAAAAAGAACAAAACTACAGATGCCATGCAGACAATCAATTAAGAAAATTTCAAGAACAATTTATACCAATTCATTTGAAAAGCCACATAAAATTTACATATTCTCAGAAAAATTAAGCTCACCGATTATGAATTGAGGAAACATAAAATTCAAGTAGTAATGGCCATTTGAGGGAAGAGAGCAAGAAGTCAACAAGAAGCAAGCCCTCCCTATGAATCAGTGCCATGTGTGGGTGACTGGGGGGACAGCCAGATGCCAGCCTTTTCCCATGAGTCAGTGCCATTCGCAGACTGCAAGGGAACAAGAAGTCAACAAGAAGCAAGCCCTCCCTGTAAATTGGCATGTGGGGGCCACTGGGGGGAAAGCCAGATGCCAGCCCATTCTGGCACATGGGCTGGGAAACAAGAAGTGCCAACCCCCACCCCCATCCCTTCCGGTGTAAGTAACCAGCTGATCCGGAGAAACACAGACTGCAATGATAGTTATTGAGGCAAAATACAATTTAATGC
>RJWT010052290.1:0-10582 GCA_004365215.1 Cuniculus paca | reverse complement strand
AGAAAATGAGTGCTCTGGAATCTCTCTACCTTACAGGCTATGTGTGGCCCCTTGTTCTCTCCTTCATAACATGTTATAGCTTCCTTTCGTTCCCTCATATAACAAATGTATCCTCTGACCACAGGGCCTTTGCACAGTCTCTCCTTTTCCATGAATGTTTCTCCCTCTTTTCTTTCCCTAGTTAATGTCTACTCATCCTTCATGTCTTAGCTCAAGAGCTGCATTAGACTAATTCTTCCTAATACCATGTACTGTTCCTTTGTAGCCCTTGAAAAACAGTTGTACTTTTCTTGCTCGTATGGTTATGAACATCTGTCTCCTCAATTAGACTAGCAACACGGAAAGAACTGGGATTGTATTGGTCAGTTTCTGTTGTTATCATAAACCCAAGTATGTAATTTGCTAAGAGAATAGATTTAGCTCACAGTTCTGGAGACCCAAGAGCATGACACCCACATCTGCTCGGCTTCTGATGAAGGCCTTGTGCTGTGTCAGAGGGGAAGGGGAGAGGCACATGCAAAGAGCATGTATGTACAAAATAGGCACAGGAGAGCTGAGTGCTTTGTAACAACTATCTCCCATAGTAACTAATCCGGTCCCAAAAGACCTGACTCACTCCAGAAGACCCAACCCAGCACTGAGAGAACCATCCCAGGCTCCTGAGAAAGACGCTATTCCATGCAAGAGGGCGATATCCCCATGACCAGTCACCTCCCTCTGGGCCTCACCACTCGAAGGGCTCACCACCTATGGTGCTGTTACATCAGACCTTTGAGACACATGCCATAGCGGGGACCATATCTATTTCTGCTTGTTATTGTCTGCAGTATCCACTGCGAGGATGGAACACATACTCAGATGTCCACTGAATGCATGCATGAGTCAGTGAACTTTTCCTAGAGCATCTGCATATGTTTTGCAAACACAGACACACTGGAGTCCTCACGGTTAGCTCTCTGTCCTTTCATTTTACACAATGAGACATCCGCCTAGAAGACTTGTTGAGATGATTATAGGAGGTAATTCACAGACGACAATCTCCCATGGGCCAGGCACACAATACCTTCATAAATCTGAGCCCGAATGTCACTGTCATTATTGTGATCCCATTGTCCCTATCAATACTCTACTTTCCTTGGTCTCCCACACTCACAATAGTTGGATGTGGTTGCAACTAGTGTCATTCCTGACAAGAATGTACACTTCTAATTTGTAAGTTAAAAATCTATCTTTTTGCAATTTCTGCATTTTTCCTCAGTAATTATCTCCCAGTGTATTTGCCCCAGAAAATTCTTATTAGCGCCATCATACCAGTTATGAACTTATTCAGTAAACCATTAGGGAAAACCCAGAGGCACCATGCTACATTCTGGGGTACAGTTATGGTTGAGATGAGCCTTGAGTCCCATGAAATTGACAATCAAATGGAGAAAAAAATATCAACAGTTCAACACAAGGCCAGTCAATGAACAGAAAAACGTGAAGTCCGCAGGGTTGTGAAGCTGGGAGGCACATCGCAAGCAGGAAGGGGCTTTTCCTCCCCAAGCCAGCCTTGGGGTCTCAGGTAAAACCCACACCGAGCTGACCAATTGGTGAGTGTGGAGGTGTGTGATGCAAACCAAATAGCCGAAGCCGATGTTGGTCTTCCAGTCTGAATCGCACTAGTCTCTGTATGGTTCATTCTGTGTTTTCCTACAAACAGGGTTTCCATGAAAACCAACTAAAAGGAAAACAAAATAGAAAGGCAGGTGGGAGTCTGCATTGTTACCGTGTCTCTCCCAAGCACCTCATGTGCAGGCTTGGTGCTGGGAGAGGTTCGGCCGCCAGTTCTCTGCCTCATTCCCCTCTCTTGCTGGCTCTGATTTCCTCACCACCGTGAACACCTGGGGCTGAGGCGCCTCTGCACGGGGGTTTGAAAGCAATGCCTTTTTTTTTTTTCTCTTTCCTTAGTTTGATCCATACCTTAATCTTTGAACAAAATCAAATATTCATTGCCTCTGGATGTGATTGGGTTGGAAGGGCCCAGATTTTTCAAAAGCAGGTCTTGCTGTACCAAGGGGGACCCTGTGAGTCTTTCAGTGAGCCTGACTCTAAATCATAACGCTCAATTAGTTCATTTCAAAGAAATACGCAGGTGTTGTTTGACCTTCAAACATATGGACTGGTGGAGCAAATAAAAATCTCGGCTGTTCCCATACTGTGAACTGGGCAGGGTAATTCTTTTTCATATTCTCTGAGTTTTGTGCCGGGATTATTAGATTGGAGCTACATGAGTTGCTTGCTTTAGTTGCAAGTGCAGCAGTGGGCTGGAGTCACTTGGGCTGAGGGCGGCCAGGTGTTTGCTGTCGCTAAGCACCACCCAATGACTAAGCAGACTGGAGAAGAACTGGGCCCTGGGGGCGGGGCCTGAGCATGAGGACTTGTGGGTTGGGGTGCAAGGAAAAGCCAAGGGGTACACACAGCTGCGTGCTGGCACCAAGGCTCAGGAATTCCTGATGGCGGAGTTCACGGGGAACCTGGGGCACCCAGAGTCTCATTTTGCCGTTTCCAATAGCAAGATGACTGCAGTCCTTTAAGACTTATATTCTTTCTGGATGCCTTAACATTTTCTTTGATTGTTGCATCAGAAGCCGTTCTTATCCAGCAGCCTCTGTTTTCTAAGAATTGAGGCTGCACTGAGACTAATTGTCATGGGATCTTGAGTGTGGTTTTGGACTTCAAGCTTTAATTCCAAGTCACGGACCCTCTAGCTTGCTCATTGTGTGACCTCAGGCAACTTACTTCACTTCTCTGAGCCCTGATGTTCTCAGGTATAGAATGGAGCTGATAATTCTACTTCAGCATTTCACAGTGTGGGGTGAAATGATACTTTCGTATGTACCCAAGAAGCAAAGGACAGCTAGGCAAACACTTTTGGAAAGATCCATGGAGTTCGATCATGCATATTGTCAGATTCAGATAAAGATCCTAAGAAATTCTGCAGGAAACAAACCTGATTAACTTTGTTGAACCCCGAACATGGAAGTATATTTGAGCTCAAGAACCTTCTTCCTTTCTTTTATAGGAAGGGGACAGTGTTTCATGAGATACAAGTAACCACGCCTGATGACTGTAAGGGTTACATACAGACTTCACATGAAAGCTTCCTGCAGTATCTTGACTAGCCTCACCAAAGAGTTGCGTAGTTATCATGTATTGTGTTATAGTATGGATAATACTGTATGATTATTATGAGTGAGGGGTTTTGATTTTTCAAAATAGAAACTCTAAATTTGATCCACCTGGGTTTTGACCGTAGTCACTGGAACAGTATTGCCGGTGAGTTTACAGATTCCAGCTGTGAGTGGTAACTAACAGCTGTGATTTATTGAGTGTCTCTCATATGTCGATGGGGTACTTTCATGCAGGGTCCTCCATGCATTTAATGGCCCCAGCACTCAACAAGGTAGGCATTATTCTACCGCTCATAGAGGGGGAAGTTGAGGCTGCGCGGTAACACGTTCCCTGACCGAGGCTCGGCTTCGCGGGCCCTTTAGGATTCTCCAGCTCCTCGGGGGTCTGTGAAGGCAGTTCTCAGGAGGCACTGCGATAAGCTCACTAACATCAAATACTGGCCAGCACGAGGTGTCGCAGGGTTACATTTGTTGGGAAGGTCAAGCACCAGCCCCGCCAGACATCCTGCTGTGTGCACGTCTGCATATCCCCGCCTTGCAGCGGGCGCGTGGCGCTGCCTCCGCTCAAAGGCTCTTCCCATGTCCTCTCCTGTCTGCCTCCAGCTCGTCCTCCCCCGACGGCTGGGCTTCCTCCAAGGGCCACTTCTCCCGTGCGCTCCCTGGATGCTCTGCACTGACCTTCTCACCCCTTACCGGGCCCTCACGCTCCCGCCAACCCACATGGTCGTCGTCACACTGAGCAGCAATAGTTTCCGTGAGTGCCGCGACCCCAGCACATCTCATGCGCAATGTCCTAGGGATTCACCGTGAAAGAGCGACGCCCGCTCAACATCGCTGCAGGGAAATTATTATTATTTATGCCTTAGCTAGCCAAGGGTGGCGGAAGCATGTGTCTCATAAGCATCACCTATTTGATGTCGGAGAGTCCCTGGACATACTTTCCTAGGATGATTAGCAGCAAGAATGTTGAATGTCCCTGCACTATAATAATGCCTGCTGCCGAGCTGTGGGGAAAGAGTCCGGGGGAGACTGCTGCAAGGGGCCCTCTGGTTCTGGAGGAGTTGAGAGGTGTTCAGAGGACAGCACACAGCTTCGCAGGTTCAGAAACCCACTTTTCTAACAAGACGGGGGTGCAGGGGAAGTGCCCCAGGAAAGTGCTTTCCCCCTTGCCCCTGGAGAGCTGTTGCTTGACTGTGCTGTGTCCTAGGCGCGTTGCACACACTGCCCCTTACACTCATTGCATATCTTCTAAGTCCTCGTGATCATTCCCACTGTGATGAAGAAGCGCAGACTCTCAGATGTTTTGCAACTCGCGAAAGACACGCAGCTAGACAGTGGTGGAGCAATCAGTCAAACCCGGAGCTATCGGCCAGGAAGTCCTTTCTGCCCCAGTGAGGCTACCTTGTTACCTAAAATGCAGACTTGCTTCTTCTGCACAGGAGTTACCCTGGCAACATAATCTGTATTAGACAGAGGTGAGTAAATTCCTGCTGGAAACTAACCTTTGCTGCGGAAGGATTCTGAGTGTGCTCAATCCCAAAATCAAGGCAGATGTTGCTTAAAAGCTCTGTGTACCAAATTTACATGGAATACTGTGTTCTCTCCCTGCATGCCAAGAACAGTTTGTTGGAGACAATGAGAAATGGTTCTTAATATCAGAGCATCTATTTCCTTGGTTAATTATAAGTCCACACTTAGTCTTTGAAATCCAGTCCTCCTATGTGCCATATCTTTCTTTATTTGAGGGTGTGGCATTAGGATTGTTCAAGTTTATCATTATTCCTGGCTTTATATGCCAAGAGCCACTCTGGTTTTAAGGAATTGTCTATCTCAAGAGTTGATGGATTATTTCCTGCGAAGATTTCCACAGATGGAATCTTCGATGCCTCTTTTTTTTTAATCTTGCCTACTTCTTGGCATCTCTGGAGGAGATTAAAGGAGTTAAAGGAGGAGATGGGAAATCACTTCCCTTGAGCGAATTCTCAAAGAGTGGCATATTTTCAATTCTATGTTATGGTAGCATATTGACAAGACAGTTGTTTCAGTTAAAATAACGAAATATTGTGGAAGAGATGCAAAAGGAAAGGGCAAGCCTGTTGGATACATGGTTGAAACACCAGTGGAAAGTTAGAAAAAGATAACCAGAGTCTGGCATCATTTGTGATTCCTGTGCCTCTCCACCAACATGGGAGACATCCTTTGTCTAGGTTTATTCCCCCTGATGCTGGAACCTAGTGTTATAGGCAGCTGAGTTAGAAATATTATAGGCAGTCAGACAGGGCCAGGCCCTCGAGGAAGCCGACACAGAGGACCAGATGTCTTGTGACCTTGGAGGAGACAGACACCTCATGCTGTAGGTCAGATCTCAAGACAGAAGGTAAAACAAATGCAACCACACCCTAAGTATAAACATCAGGGGTTGATATTCTAAATAGGCATGGATCACCTTGAGGAAGCCAGGAGGCACCATCCCAATACCCTACAGTAAAGAGTCACTGCTCTTTAAGCATGCCTGCTTGCTATGGTGACTCGCTTGCCTATTCATCCCTGATTTGGTCAATTTTACCTGAACAATTAATCTTATTGGTTGACCATAGTTTTGTCACACCTCATGCCCGTCTGCTTTGCAAGTTCCCAGGTTTCCCTCACCTTGCAGTTTTGCTCTATAAATGTCCCTAGAAAAGACAGAGTCTTTGGCAACACACTAGGGGCCCCTTCTGTCTCTCTCTCAGACAGAAGCTTTCTTTCTCTCGATAAATATATTCTGCTCATAACCTCTGTTGTTCCTAAAATTCATTCTTTGATTTTGGAGAACATGAACTCACATGGAACATCTAGTAGGTTGGGAGTTTCATTCCCCTGTATCGCTAGTGATGCTGCCCACCTGCCTTTGGTGTAACTGGCTGTGACAGTCTGAACAGTGGTTGATGCCAAGTATCCAGCATGTAACGTTGAGGCCAACGGAGCTAATTTCCTGTCTGTTCAATGCAATGGGACGATCTATTCTGATCTGGTCTCTACATACTCAAGATTTAATTGGCTCTTTGGGGATTCATTTGATTAACTATACGCAGATCAGTTCCTGAAAGAGTGGACGTTCCCAAGGATCTTTTCTATTTAAATAAAAAGATTTAGCTCTTCTATCACAAAGTTTCTCAAAATTTTGTCTGAGGCCCACCCGCGTGAGGTCCACTTTTGGTAGCTCACGCCCATAACACCGGCATTTCAGATGATAATTCTACAGTTTTAACAAAATCTTCAGATAATTCTTTTTTGCAAATTTTTAACCTTAAAATGATCATGTGCAGGAGGTCAGAATTCTGCAAAGGAAGGAATTGGGAAAAGTCTGGGAGATCATGTAGTCAATGCTCATCATTTGATAGATGAGGAAAGTGGGACCAGAGTGCCTAACAGAACTCAGGCAGGACCACAGTATACTCTTCCAGACTTTTCCAGACTCTTCCAGACTCTGGGTCAAAAGTCATCTGGCTCTACAGCAGTGATGTTTCCTTTTCCTGCCCGGAAGCCAGGGTATGGATTTGTTTTAAAAAGCCTATGTTATAGAAAGTTCTGCTGAGTGAACTGCCCTAGCAGTACCATCTCCTTGTAATCTCAAATGGTAACACTTTAATTAATCTACTGAAAAATCCCCTTGTGATTCCCCTATGTCTTTGGGGTAGGGTTCCGCAGGTTACCATTCTTGTCTATGGCGGCCACTCCTCCCCTGTCCTCCATCTCCATTCTTTAGGCATTCCCGCCTATTTTTGGCTCACCCTATGAGCCATACTCCTGCATCCCAGGGTTAGCACATGTAGTCTCTGCACTCATTTTTCTAGCAAAGATTTGCAGTCTGAGTGTTCATCTTCCCTCCCATGGGTTGCACACCTTTGCAAATGCTCCTCTCACAGGTGCTCCTGTCTGACCCTTTTAAAATTGACTGAAACTGTTGCAAGTGTTTCCTGCATCTGTCCCCAGTTATAGTTCATGCTATAATGACAGGGACCTTGCTTAATGTTGAAGGGTGGCTGGCGGTGTCCCAGGTAGATCAGAAGCACTCAGTAGCTCTACAGCAGGTCTTCCCTAGCACATTTAGCCTTCTATCTGTTATGTCAAGTGTGGTCCCAAATAAGAAATGGGAAATTGCAGGAGGAAAGAATTGGTGAAGTGTAAATTGTGTGTCATTCTTAGAGGGGTGACGAGTTCTCCTGCTGCTTGTATGAGTCCACTATATCCACACTGTGCATGCTATGCACCCTCTGTCACAAAGTAGCTATTTCATTGTCAGATTTTCACGGTGCTAGTGTTCAAATAAGCCTTATTTTACTTAATAATGGCCCCATAGCCCAAGGGTGGTGGCGCTGAAATTCCGATATGCCACACAGAACCCGAGGCACACTTCCTTTAGTGAAAAGGTGAAAGTTCTCCACTTAATAAACTGAAAAACATGTGTGCTGAGATTCCTAAAATCTGTAGTAAGAAGGAATAGGAAAAGCACTGGGCTCTGTACTCTGCAGATTCAGGCTGCCACTGGATGTCTTGGAATATACATTCCCCCCCAACCCACCACTCACCCCTGTAAGGGGCTCTCCCTTACATATGCTTATCAACAGACCTGGCCTGGAGCATTACTTTTGAGTCCAGGCCAACACCTCCAACCCAGCTAATGCTCCAGATTGACCCTGCTCATCCTAACCCACCTCACCTACTGTGTGTGGATACTGCCTTTGGTTTCCGGCAGACCGTTGCCTGCTGGAACATTTTGGTCTATGAACTTTGAGGTCACCGTTCAGTTCCCTTCCTGCTACATAACAAAGGCTGCCATGTTGTGAGTTCCCCATACACAGCCAAGTTCTCTGTCATGGGTTTTGTATGCATCATCTTCTTACAACTACCTCACAACACAGTTAGGGTTATCTTTCAGGTGAGAAATCAGAAGTTAAAGGAATTTAATCAATTTCCAAAAATCCGCACAGCCCATAAGCAGAAAACTATTAAGTGTTCCTACATTTCTAACTCCCAATTTCCACTCCCTTTCTGTGGTCAGTGGGAATGCATCCTTGGTAACCAGTGTTGTGACAGCCAGTAGACTGTGGACCGGGAAGCTCTTTAGACTTAGCTGTCCACTCAAGTAACTGAAATAGCTAGGAAAAGTTCGAAGGAGAAAATAGAACACATTCCGCGAGGCTCAGGTACCCACATTCAGGTATGGCCATTTATTCGATCCTTTTCCATCTTCCAAGAAACTTCTTTGAACAGAGAGGAAATTTGAATAGAGTTATTTTTGATTCTTCAAAGAAAATATTTATTTCTGTACTTTTAGAATTTTAGCCAATAAAGTGAGCACCTACAGTATGGTCTAAGCTGAAGTCAGGGGGATTAGAGCGCTAGTGTTACAGGCAGCTGAGTTAGATAGAAACATTACAGGCAGGGCTGGGCCCTCTGAGGAGCCAGTGCACAAGACCAGATACCTTGCAACTGTAGGGGAGACACACACCTCCTCCCACTGTGGGCCAGGCCTCAAGACAAAAGATAAAACAAATGCACTCACATGCTTCCTAAGGATAAACATCAGGGATTGATATTCTAAATAGGTATCAATCACCTTGAGGAAGCCAGGAAGAGCCACTGACCCAAGCCCTTAAAGGAAAAGGCCCTGTTCTGTATTCACGCCCACTTGCTAAATGACTCACTTCCGCATTTGATCTCAATTTAATCAATTTTACCTGAGCAATGATACCCATAATCTTACTGGTTGACCATAGTTCTATTGCACCTCATGCCTACCTTGCAATTTCCCATTTTTCCCCACCTGGGACATGCCTCATCTCGCACTTTTGCTCTATAAAAATCCCTAGAAAAGGCGGGTTCCTCAGTGACACACTCCAGACCCCTTCTGTCTCTCTCTCAGACAGAAGCTTTCTTTCTCTCAATGAATATATTCTGCTCTTAATTCCTATCATCCTGTTTTGAAATCCTGTATCGCCATTGTTCGTTGTTGTTGTCATCATTTTGCTTTTGTTATTATTTTTTAGTTGTTTGTTTGTTCCTTGATTTTTCTGGGGTTTTTTTTCTCTTAAAAAAAAAAAAAAACCTCTGTTGTTTCTAAAACTCATTCCTCAATTTTAGAAAACCTGAACTTGTAATAGGCATCTAGCAGGTTGGGAGTTTCTGTCTTCTATATCATTAGGACAAGCTGTGCTGGCTTTGTAGCCGCAGGCAAGTGCAGTTGGGCCACTTACTGGACTATGAAATCAATCAAATAGGTAACTCGATTCACTCTAAGCCACATTTGCATTATATATCAAAGAAGAAGAAATGAGATAATGGCACTTATCTCTTAAGGTGTACATGGAATTGAATGAATAGACTAGAACATTCTTCACTGGTGTTGATTTTGCATTTAGCACTGTGTTGAGATATTTTGGCTTCTTCCAACTTGGAAAGTGCCCCTGGCAGCTACTGTGCAGAGCATCCTACAATGCTGATCCATAGGACAGCCTCCCCCACCACACACAAGGAATTATCCAGGGACAAACCATCCACAGTGCCGAGGAGGTTGAGAAACCATGGTGTGTATCTCAGAGACACTTGGAAGGTTCCCTTGAAAACAGGGAGATGTGTGACACACAGACCAAACAATACATGCAATGCTGAATAAACATTTCATGTTGATCAAAAGATTTCAAAGTCATGAAAAATACATTTCCATTCATCCATAGCAGTGTGGGTTAGTAAGTTTATTTGTCAGTTGTTTAAGAGTTTCATACAGCTGGATTTGCATCTCACTGTGAGCTGTTTCTTTTGTTTCAAAAGTCTCTTACCATACAGCATCACTTTGAAAAAATGGAGATTTATTTGTTTTTATTTTTATTTTTTTTACTTAAAAGCATCTTGAATTATTAAACCAGTTATTTTCCAGACCTGCAAATGTTTTAAGCATGTTGCCCTAGTTTTTCCTGAGTCAGCACATGGTATTGCATCTTGGAAGACCTCGATGAATCAGAGTCAAAGCCATTTCCTTCAGATGTTGGCCTTTTCTTTCTGGGTTGTGATATTGGTGTGTTCACTCTGCTTCTCCTAGACCCCCACATTCAAGACCGTAGTGGGACCTCTGCTCAGCACAGAGTTAGGACCCTTAATTTCAGTCCAGTGAAAGAA
The DNA here is from genome assembly GCA_004365215.1 of Cuniculus paca. Taxonomy (NCBI): domain Eukaryota; kingdom Metazoa; phylum Chordata; class Mammalia; order Rodentia; family Cuniculidae; genus Cuniculus; species Cuniculus paca. The sequence goes on along the minus strand of RJWT010052290.1, from coordinate 251 downwards.
TAAAGAAAAGAAACTCAAATGGTCATTTAATATTTTTCCCGGATGTGCTGAACTCTTGCTCATATTTAGGCGAGAGCCAAACCAGAAGGTAAATCCTCCAACTCAGATTTTATGGGGGACAATAAGAAAGTGCTTTGAATTACAGTAAAAGAATTCTTCTGCTTCAGAGCCAAGTGCTTTTAGAAGAGGCAGCAGGAAAGAAAGAAAAGAAAAGAAAAGAAAAGAAAAGAAAAGAAAAGAAAAGAAAAGAA
>RJWT010052289.1:0-10617 GCA_004365215.1 Cuniculus paca | reverse complement strand
TTCCACTCAAAGACTAGTAACTTTTTTTCCTTCCTTTTTGCTATGACCAATAATACAATGTGAAATTATATGATGGAAACACATTGTTTATACATTCTGGAATTAATGTTTAATGTTTTATTAAAAACTTTTGGCAGCTATACTTTATTATAACTTCTTTTCTATTTCTTTGAATTTATCCCTTATTCTACTTCTAGTTGCTTTATTTGGATATTTATTTCATCTATTTTTAGAATGTTTTCTTATATAATGTAAGCATGTTAAAGTTTTAAATTTCCCTTTTGTTTCTACATCTGTGATATTCCATGTTTTGTTATGTGACAATTTCAGGATCTTTCATTTCTAATATTCATTATGACAACTTCTCAGAAACAGTCATTTAAGTATATGTTTTTTTATTCACAAATGAGATTTATATTTAACTACCAAATTCTATTTTAATTGAGCTAATGTCAGAGAATACAGTTATATGATACTGTCTTTTGAAATTTATAACATCTGTGTACAGTATTTACTGTGTGGTTTTAGTTGTTTTGTTGCTGCTGTTTGGTGTTTTTGCTGATCAATAATAGAATGACTTACACAGTTAAGTAAAACTTTTATACTACAATTATATATTAAAATTTCCATGAATTGTTACATAGTTTATTTTGAAGCATACATACAAGGTTTTTTAGTTGTTTGTTTGGAATTTTTGGTTTTGTTTTTTTTTGGGGGGGGTGGAATAGGGTCTTGCTATGTAGTTCAGGATGGCCTGGACCCAGTATGTAGCCCAGCTAGGTTAGAACACACAGTGATCCTTCTGCCTCAGCTTCCCAAGTGCTAAGATTATAGGCATGTACCACCATACCTGGTTTCCAAAAGTTTTTAAATTATATCTTATTGATTGAAAATTTTTCTTTAGCATATTAGTTAACTATTGTTGAATAAATATGACTTGGATTTAATGGCTTAAAACAACAATAAAAATGTATAATCTCAGAGTTTCATGAATCAGGCATTGACAGTAGTTTTGCTCAGTGTTTTTGTCTTGGACTCCCTCATATGGTTACATTCAAGATACAGTCAAAGGTGAGACATCCAAAGATTTGACTGGAGCAGAGGCTCTGCTTTGAGAGTCACTCAAGTACGTGGCAAATTGGTACCATCTGTTAGAGTTCTTGATCCATTGAACTTGTGCTTCTCCCCAGAGCTTCCTGAATGTCCACAGTACTACCATAATCCAACAATACTCCAAGAGAACAAGACAGAGGCTGCATTATCTTTATAACCTAACCTCACAAGACAAGTGTTGTCATTTCTTAATGATCTTATTGGCTAAATCACTCATGCTGGTTCATTTTTAAATTAAACTACATTTTGAACCATGTAAAACTGGAGAACTACACACAAAACATACAAACATTCACTGGACCAACTTCAAGGCTGGCTTCCACAAGGAGCAATATTTTGCCTTTAGAATTTTCATTATCTGTTACTTTAAACATAAACACTTCTTAAAAATTATCAGTGTGGTATATGTCTTCCAATTTTTAAAATATTTCTGTGTATTTTATTGAGGTGTGTCTAAATAAGTAATAAAACTGGAATTTGTTCTGCTTTTTATTTTCTGTCTGACAATGTTCTTTAATTTAAAAATGTCATCTACAATATTTGTATTGATTTTGATTATTGATATGTTTGGGTTTATTTCTACTATCTATCTTCATTTTTAATGTTAATTTTTTCCCCATCTTTCTTTTTATTGACCAATGTTTTTAGTCAATGTACAGCAATTTCACTATATAAAGTGATATATAGCCATATTTTGATTGTGATTAAACCATAATGCAATGGAGGATTTTTAAATAGATATGAAGATCAGTGTCTTTAATCAAGTTTTAAAGCATTTCAACCATTGTTTCACTGAATATTGTCCTGCATGTTTTCTCTCTCCCCTCTTTCTGGCTCTTCAATCACACTGTTTTGATACTACATATCTTTGTTTTGTTTTGTTTTGTTTTGTTTTTTTGCGGCACCGGGGATTGAACTCACGACCTTGTGCTTGCCGGGCAGGTGCTTAGACCGCTGAGCTAGATCCCCAGCCCTGTTTTTGAGACAGGGTCTCACTATGCCATTCAGGCTGGCCTTGAGCTCACTTTGTAGCCCAGGCTGGTCTCGAACTCACAATGATCCGCCTGTCTCAGCCTCCCGAGTGCTGGGATTACAAGCGTGAGCCACCACGCCCGGCGATACTACATATTTTAAAGTATTTTTTATATACTCCAGCTGTATCTCTTTGCTTTACTTTCTATGCCATTTATTCAGCTCTGTCTTGCTTTATTTGGATATGTGCATTTCAACTTGTCTTGCAGTTCAATAAGACATTTTTCAGCAATTTTACTCTGCTATGCAACCCATGTAATGATTTTAGTCTTACCATTTTAATTTCAAAATTTCAGTTGGTTTTCTTTCACATGTATCTACTTCCTTTTTTCCCCCTGTACTGAAGATAGAATTCAGGGACTTTCAAGAGTTACATCTCTCTTTTTTTTATTTTGAGACATAGTGTCACTAAGTTACTAAGTTGTTCAAGCTGGGCTTGAATTTATGATCTTCCGGGCAGTTTCCTAGGACTGGGATTACATGTATGCCAACATGCCCAGCTGCTATTTGCATATATATATATATATATATATATATATATATATATATATATATTGTTTTTATCATTACTATGTAAATTTTTCCTTTTCTTTTTTTTTTCTTTGTCTTTTTGAGACAGGGTTTCACTACACAGTTCAGGCTGAGGTTGAACTTGGTTTGTAGCCAAGACTGAACTTGAACTCACACTGATCCTCTTGCCTCAGCCTCTAGAGTGATGGATTACAGGAATGTGCCAACACACTCGGCTCTATCTAAATTATTTTTAAACATATTAACTATAATTGATTTGCATCCTATAAGTGAAAGTCCCAATAGCTAGTCTTTCTGTGGATCTTTTCCTTCTGTACTTTATTTTTCCTGAAGACTCTTGCTGTGATGCTCTATGTTACCTATTTAGTGAGTCAATTTTGATGTATCTTACATCCTTTGAAATTTTTTCTGTGAAAATTATTTAATATCTTGATTTAAAGGTTTTTTGGGGGGTTGTCTATTTGTTTTTAGGTAGGGGTGGGCTAGGAGTGTAGTTCAGTGGTGCAGCACTTGTTATCATGCCCAAGACCCTGGATTCAGTTCACACCACCACAAAAACAAACAAAAAAATCAAGAAAATGTTTGCCATTTTGAAAAAATTTTGCTTATTTCTACAAAGTACTGGAAGACACTATCAATCATATATCACTTAAATGTAAACTGAAATTTTACATTTGTATATATTTTTGTTAAATATGCATCATGAATCTAGCTTACAATTTCTTGAGGTGATACTCTCCTTTTCTCATACTACACCCAAAACCAAGCCAATATTTATTCATAGCCTTTCTCTCTCTCTCTCTCTTTCTCTCTCTTTCTCTCTATTTATTTCATTGACAATAATAAGTGTTGCCTTTCAGGGATCCTACTTATAAAGAGGGTTTGCTACTCTACCTTTCAAACTTTTGCAGCCAAAATAGGTCATGTTTATGAAAAATGGTCTCTTAAACTTTAGATTGTATGCCATAAAGAACTGCCAAACATCTCCAGGAAAAATACTAATTTCAGTGCTTCCTTAATTCTCTTTATTTGTGATTTCATACTGCTCATGAACTATAAGAATTCCTTTTATTTTCTCTCCAACTCAAATATGGAATTAAATAGTATTTAAGCATATGTACTCTGTATGAAATTTTTATGTTGTTTGCTAATGGAAAGATTTTCTACACACATCTATCATGTTGTCAGACATTAAAGGAAGAAATGACCATGGGGTGTCTGATCAGAAAGAGCAATGAAATGTTACCATTCTAGCCTTCTTTCTTTTAAGACTCAAAATTATTTTTTAATTTATTTTATTTTTAGTACATGTTTACTGTACACAATGACTGCATTTGTTGGAGAGAGTTGGCACATGTACATAACATATCTTAACTTTTTTATCTTCTTAACCTGTCTTCACACATCTCTCCATCTCTTGGTCACATTTCCTTTTGCAAAAGATCTATTTCGCTTATTATCTATATTTTATTTTGGTCTTTATTTATATTTCAGGTTCTCATGTAAGAGAAATCATGCAATATTTAAGCTTGTGTATGTGATTTGTTCCACTTAAAGTATGGTCTCATGCTACATGCATTTTCCTACAATCGACTTGAGTTTATTCTTCATTCTTGAACTCAGACTATTGGACACCATCAGCCTTCATTCTTCAAAGGAAACAAAACACAGCTACCACCATACATTTATGAAATATTGAGGTTATCATTAATCATAGAAAAGTAGTATTAGATACTACTAGTTTCATTATGAGAGAGTTTTATTTTAACTGTGGTAAGCAAAAAAAATCCAATAATCTTCTACTACGTTGAATGTAAAATAAGAGATTTCTATGGTGAAAAGAAAGGGTGGAAATTGAAATGAGAGAAAGACTGAGACGAAGACTTCTTTTGTATTTATATGTTCTCTCTCATCTGAAAAAAAGGAGAAAAATATGCTCTAACACTACATTGAGGATTCTTTTATTCAAGGAACAAACACTATAAAGATATACTTTTGAGAGACGGCATTCTATGAGTATTTTTCTCAGAAATCTAAACTACACAAATGGAATATGTACAAATGGTAAACAATCAACAGAGCCCTTTCAACCTGTGATTTTCTAGTTCTATTCTCTATTTTTGAAGGGTATTACCAGCCATTCACTTAGCAAGCTAGATAATTATAAATCACTCAAGGAATCTTTTGTGTATTTGCCAAATGCAATTAATTATCAAAACTCTCACATATTGATCTTGTGATCTCTGCAATCAACCTGCCTCTTCTCATTTCCTTTACCAACAGCTTTGTATGAGTTATTGTAATATGGTACCCAGGCTGCTTTACAATAGCCAACTTTGCTTCCAACCATTAGGTTGTTCAGCTGCAGTCACAATGATATATTTAAAATGTGAATCTGCTAAGATCATCTCCCTGCTTCAAATATCTCAATTAGCATGGGCTATATGTCCATATATAACCTAGCATTAACTTAGCATTATCCTGAAGTTTGAATCCTTATCCCTACCCTTAATATAAGCAATAGTAATACTTACTCATTCTATAAAATATGTATCTAGAATTTCTAGCTTTTTAAATGACATAAAATGAATCATATTCAATATATCATTCTCTAGTTTGCTTCTATCAACAAATGTTATATTTCTGATACTGAACCTTGTTTTTGGGTGTATTACTAGTCCATTTGTTCTCACTAAGATGTAGCTTCCTACTGTATACAAAGCAATGTAGTATTCACTGCAGTATTGATGGACATTGATGTGATTTGTTGATTTTTTTCTATTAAAATTGTTGCCCTGACATGTACTTCTGTACATGCCTCTTCTCATTCACGTATCAGACTTTGCCTAGGATACACACCTAGGAAAGGAGCTGAAGTTTTAAGGTGCTTCTTGAGTTCATTTAAATTAATAAAATATAAGCTATTTTATATGCAATGCATATATATATATATATAATTTCTAGAAGTCCTATTTATTTTACATTTTCTCAATATTTATCTAAATCAAAGAAACATATGCTTTAAAATTTATCCTACTTCATTAATATAATCATTCATAAAAAGTTTTTATCAAGGTACACAACACATGTCAGGTGCTAAACTGGATCCCCAAATATTCTTAATGTAAACCTTATTTCAAGAGTTACAGCCTGCATACCTGTTATGGTAGATGCTCAACATCACAGCACACACAATGATTATAAGAAGGTAAGATTTGGTAATTATGATGCTGTATACCTATAATTCTAGCATTCTGAGAAGCTAGGGCAGGAGGACCCCAAGTTTGGGCCCAGGCTGGGTAACTTGACAACTTAGTAAGATCTTGTCTCAAAATCAAAATAAAATAAAATAAAATAAAATAAAAGATCTGGGGTTGTAGACTAGTGGAGACCTTTTAGGTCAATCTCCAGTATCAAGAAAAAAAAAAAAAAGCTCAACTAACCAGTATATGATATGTTGTAAATTGTAGATAAAACTCATAAATATACTTATTATTGCCTCACTTGTAATATAATATCTTTGAACATTTATTCTAAAATGTTTTTTAAAAATAAACTCACTGAAATAGCAATATGAGAAAGAGTTAAACTGGTTAAATCTGATGTTTGTCTTGCATTAAAAATTAATCGCTACCTTTCTCCCTCCCAGATGGAAATGGCATCTCATGACAGATTTTAATGACTGACTATGATACTCCCAAGTCCTCCATGAAACATTAACCAAGTTCAGTGACTGGGATTTTCACAGTAGTCAATCACTATCTCTTCTCATCTATTCTTTTCACTAAACAACCTTCTACCCTCCAAAAAAATAAGTATTGTAATCATAAAAAATTGTTCTGTACTGCAAAAATATTATTAAACCTCACACCATAGCTGTAATTTAAGTGTGTCTCTGAGAGAAAATATTCATTACTGGCACACCCTAACAAATAAAAACTGTTTCGTGACTATACATGACACCTTTTGAAGAAATTTTTTCGAACTCACTTCCTGGTTCAGAGGCAAAAGACAGGATATAAAAGAAGTGTCCGATTAATTTAGAGAAAATTTTGCTATAAGATGATCTGAAAGGAAAATATAATAATAGCTTAAATTTTTTAAAATGTACTGTTCTCAGAACCTTATTCAAATGAAAAGTATGCTTTCAGCAACATGCTCACCAACATACAGCAAAGCATAGGACTGTTGTGCTGCTTGTGCTTATTTGAATTATTTGCATGTATTCTATGTTAAACACAGTGTAAGGGTACAATTAACAAAGAGATTACAGGGCATAGTTAACATCAAGGAATAAGTGTGCTCAGTACTTAGCAACTGTGAAGTGACCCACATGTACACGTGGGAAACCTGAAGACCCCAGTGGAACTCTAACTCTGCCCCAAAGCAGTGGTGTGAGCATTGGAAGAATGGAGGCAAAAGGTGTTCACAACCAAAATAGCAATGATCCTAAAACTCTCATAATTAAGGAACACATTTACATGGACAAATAATTATACATTCTCACATACATTAAATTCCTATGAGAAAAAAAGAATCAAAAGAATTTGAAATTTATTGAGTTTCTAGACTCAACTCTGACATGACCTTCCAGAACAATTTAACATCTCCCTTTTTGAATAGTATAATATTCTTTACCAATTTGCAAAGTGGTAGTATTGGTATTCATATATAAAATAGATTTTTATACCTTAACTATATTATGTAAACATATGTATCCCTGATGGTATACCAATTCTACTCCTGGGAATAAACCCAACAGAAATGAGAGTTCAGATCCAATAAAACAAAAATAAAGTAACTATGTTCCTGACAATTTTATTCATGAAATGAGTAGCTAAAGACTGAAAACAACCTCAATGTCCATCAACAGTAACTTTGATAATTTTTGTGTAGTCATTTATTGACATACCACGGAATAAGGAAACAGATCCAGCTACCGATGTACACAGCAACATGATGAAACAGGTGAAACTAATCCATCTAGGAAGAAGCACAACTTTTTTTTTTTAAACTGCTGGTGTTTGAACCCAATGCCTTCTGCATGCTAAGCATGTATGGAAATTTACATTCCTAGCCCACAAATATACTTTTTAAGGAGCTATAAAATTTTAAATGACTAAAAATATTAAAATCAGCCTATATAACAAAAAAGCATTTGGTAAAAGATTTTACTGAATTTTCCCCCTAGGGTTAACCTTTTTAAAAAAATTTAACCTCATAGTTTTATCAAAGTGAATATATTTAATTTGATAATAATTTTTCTTATCACTCAGAAACTTTACACTAATTTTACCTAATAGTCACTCAAGTCTGATTCTCATAATTGAGCTTTATAGAAATTCAACAGGATATAGTAAATGTATGAGCATTACTCTGTTCATATAAGCAGTGACACTTATTCCATGTGTACTTCAAAGGGAAGCCAGCACTGGGAATTTAGTAGATATAATGGCTAGCAAAATATGAAAATCACAGTGGGAAATTATTTATATTTTGGCTCCATGTTCAACAAAGCTATCATTACTTCAGTAAAAGTCTGCCACCTGGGTCGAAAAAATAGACACTGCCCAGTAAAATACCTCACTATCACCCCAATTCTCACAGTATAAACAGTAAAATGTAAGGAACGTTCACAAAGGAACTTGATCTCAATGGTATTATTTTTAACAATTTCCCTTACTGAAATGTATTTTGTTCTTTTGTGCTGTCCTCGAGGTTCTTTACCTTTTCTTTCCAAGTGGAATGCAACACCAAACAAATGGAGCCCATTCAATTTCCACCCCGACACACACACACACACACACACACACACTCACACTCACACTCAAATTAAAACAGTGGTTCCAGGGTCTGCACTACCAACCACGTGAAGGAATGAAAAGTTCAGTATTGTTCAGTCCAAGGTCCACTTGTGCTGTGTGCCTGGGAAGATGAGAAAGTCTGTGCAAGTAACAGACTCCAGCCACACAGCAGCAAACCCAGAGCTCTCTGGAAATTCAGGTGCTTGTCGTTTACTGAATCAAAATACTGGCAGCGTGTGATTCAGCATTCTGCAGGATTCCAAGCTCCTGGCGAGAGTCTCATGTTACTAGAGTTGGAAATCCACTTACCTATGGCATTTCCATACAAAATGCCTGAAACTGTTGGGTCTGGAGACACACACCTGTAATCCTAGCACTCTGGGAGACTGAGACAGGAGGGTCACAAATTGAAACCCAACCTGCATGACATAACAAGACTCTGCCTATCTCAATTAAAAAAATTTTTAAAAGGCAGGTGATTCAAAGGCCCGGGCCCAGTGCCAAGGCCCTGGGTTCAGTCTCCAGTGTCACCTTAATTAATTAATTAAATGCCATATCTAAATCTTAAAGGTATTGGAAAGGCAAGACCATCAACTTCTCAGTGCAAATTAACTTCTTTCACACTATTATCTTCGAATGAATTAAAATAGAGAGGGTAAGTTTGTGTTTCCATTTATGAGAAAATATTTTTCTGGAAATTTATTTATGTCTCTCAAAACAGGAAGTTAATATATCTAAACTAAAAGACCAAATCAAAGTTAGACTCTTAGAAAATTAAATAAAAACTTATCCTAGAAAATGGAATAATTAATGGAGTAGTATAGATTGCATACTTTGAAAAACTTTTAGATCTAGACTAATAAGTTACATATTACCCACACATGGGTACTGAGCACCTGAACTTTTCAGATAAATTGCAATTATAAAACATGCACCAAAAAAATCACCAAGTTTTGGAGATTTACTATGAAAATGACTCATTAATAATTTTACATTTATACTGATTATACATTGAAATGATTGCTCTTGATACATAAGTACATTACTAAAATGATTTTCCTTTGCTTCTATTTAAATGTAATGTAGTTATGAGAAAACTATGTACATAAAGGATTGAATCACAGTTCTATTGCATAATGCTATCTTAGAATTTGAAACTAAACTCTTTAGTACTTTAGTAATAATCGGATGGTTAATCTAAACAAACAAACCAAAAAAAACATGCTACAAAAAAAAATTTTCAGGGTCAAGCATGATGGCACATGCCTGGAATCCCAACACAGGACTCAGAAGGCTGAGGCAGAAAAATTGCTGCAAGTTTGATGTCAGCCTGGGTTACACATTGAGTTCAAGGCCAGAATGAACTACACAGCAAAAACCTTGTCTCAAAAAATCAACAAAAAGGTTTTCTTTTCAAGTTATATATGGAATAAAGAACCTGTCAGACTTTTTTTTATATTGTTAAAACTTTATCCTAATTTCCTTTCTCCTTTTGCTCTCCTGTCCTTTGCTTTAGATCTTTCTCTTTTTTCTTTTCTTTCTTTTCTTTTCTTTTTTTTTTTTTTTTTTTTTTTTTGAAACAGAATCTCACTATGCAGTTTAGGCTGGCCTTGAGCTCACTTTGTAGCCCAGGCTTTTCTCAAACTTGAAATGACCCTCCTGCCTCAGCCTCCCAAGTGCTGGGATTACAGGCATGTGCCACCAGGCCCAGCTGCCCTTGTCTTTTTGAGACAGGGTCTCACTATGCCATTCAGGGTGGCCTTGAACTCACTTTGTAGTCCAGGCTTTTCTCAAACTTGCAGTGATCCTCCTGTCTCAGCCTCCCGAGTGCTGGGATTACAGCAGGCCCGGCTGCTTTAGATCTTTCTAGCAACCACTGGGATTAGACCATGCCCGGCTGCTTTAGATCTTTCTAGCAACCACTACTCAAGCATTTGCTTTGCAACCTCCCAGTCAGGTGGACTTATTTAGTTGTCTCCAACCCTAAATAAATATGGAATAAGAAATATACAAATTAGAAGAAACTCATAGAAGTTAAGACTATAGGATGAGGATACGTTCATGCATGTGTGGCTGGTTGGAGTAAATTCAGAAGGAGCACTAAATGGATAAAAGCACTGGGATTAAAAAGAAAAAT
>RJWT010052288.1:0-10575 GCA_004365215.1 Cuniculus paca | reverse complement strand
TTCATATTTTGTTTTGAATTGCTGAACAGATTTCTTTCCTTTTAGTTGGTACCTTATGTGTATGTGTGTTATAGTTGTTTTTGCTTTTCATATTCATCCTTAATTCCTTTTCATTCCATAATCCTCTATATATAATATCATGTCTTAGCATTGTACCTATCGAATATCTTCTCTTTGCTCCACCCTTTTTACATTATTTTAGGTCATCGTCTTCTGACCCTTCAATACATGCAGTAGTTTACCACCTGATCTTCCTATTTCTACTCTTCTTGTATGAGAAATGTCCTTATTATTGATATTAGTGATTAAAAAATTCCAGTGCTTCCTCATATTTACAGTTGACAGAGTTATGTACATAAATTGCTTAAATCTGAAACATATCCAATGGATCTACCTTAATAACAGCCATTACTGTCTTCAACATTATATTCACACAGTAAACCTACTTAGTACAAATAAAATCATGTGGTTTTATTCTTCCATTACTTTTCACATGCGACTTTCTTGTGGAAAATGGCCTTCTTGTATCAAGAAAACAAAAATTCTTTGATGAGGAGTCATAGCTGAGAGAATTCTGTGTATACATACTTTGTTAAAATAATTCTTAGCTTCTTTTAGCCTTTACTTATAGTCTACTTACATTTCCACAGTTGCTTCCTTTTTCAAGCTAACATCAGCATTGGGTCCTTCTAATTGTTTTGATCTTAATTTCTTTATGAAAGTTCTTATGTCATATAAAACATAAATTCATATCCTGTACTCCTATCAGTGTCATGTCAAATTCTCAGGTGTACACGGAGTTCCTAATAAAGCAGAGGGGCAGTTTTTCTTCCTCTATGATGCTTGTGGTTTTGAGGAGCTATATTTGTTCTTTTATCCAAATTGATTTTTTTTTTGGTCATTTGGATAATCTCTTTAGCATGGGTGTATTTAAATTGTGGCATCTTTACAATACATTGTAAGAAGGGATAGGGGAAGTGAGCCTGGAGTTTGCTGACTTTCATCTGGAGCAAGTCAGTAGTTCTCAGGATATTTTCTTATTGAATATGTATATAGGCAAGAACATTATTTAGGTTGAAGCACAAACAAGATTGTTTTCAGGCTAGTCAATTTTTCATATCCTAAATTCCCTGAATTCATCATGGTAAACAGGTTCAGAAATGATTCCCAGCCAGTGGTCTTAAGATTGCTGAAGGGTAGAGGAGTCAATGTAAGGGAACTTCATGCCTTTAGGTACAACAAAAATAGTCTTTAGTTAAAAGATAGTCATTCAATTTTAAGTACAAGTTGTCTTAAAGCATGTATATTAGGTGTAGAGACTCTTAATGAAAACAAAGTTTATCTAAATAATTTATTAAATGCATAGTAGTGTCTTGTCACTGCAGACTTTCACAGTCAGCAAATACTAAGATATAATTATGTGAAGAGAAAATCTCTAGACAAATTAAATATAGCAGAGTTTGTTTGAACAGAGAATGATTCACCAATCAAGCCACGCTCAGAATCAGGAAACGTTCAGAGAGTTCCACTTAGGAACACAGGCAGGCAGTATTTAGAAACAGAAAAAGGAAGTGAGATAAGAAATATCTTGATGGTTTATGGTTGGGGCATGTTTCTTATTTGGGTATGGTGTGATAAGGCATTTGCCTTAACTGGACGTTGTCTGATCAGTGGGCAGCCTGTTATTGGACCTGATGTGATTGCTTGAGATTCAATTACTTATAACAAGCTTGGACTCTTAAGTTGGATTGTAATTTGTTTACATATATGTCTGGCTGCAGTTCATTGTGCAGACATTCAAGATATGGAGGCATTTGTAGACAAAATAACTTTAACAGTATAACATAATATAATATAAAATAGAAATAGAAATATGCTATTTTTCCTGTGTTCAGGTAGTATTTTCATACTCAGAAACAATGGAATTCATTGGTTAAGAGTCAGAAGACTATGAATCAAATCTGATTTTTTTCATAGGTGCTTTTGAAAGAGTGACAGGGTGGGTGAAGGACTGTCTAAAAGAAAGAAAAGTCTACAGCATACTGAGTTTACAGGATTTGTAGAATGCTTTAGAGAGGAGTGATACTGATACACTAGCAACATGTGGCAAAGGCTGTGTTGCTGAGAGTCTTAAATGATTACAAAGTACACATGATACTGATTATATTGACATAAAAATGTATTGAAAAATTGGTTACAGAGATTAGTATGAACTCATAACCAAAGATACTCATTAATCATAAAGATGCACGTATTTTATACGTCTTAATAAATCTGAGTTTCATATGCAACTTGCATTTGGTGATGATTCGTGATTGCTATTGTCCAGGCAGTACTTGCAATGAAGTTTTTATTGACTTTGTATGACTAAAGATGGCTGTCAGTCTTGGTGGTATGATGATTCAACTACAATACTTTGGCAGTTCAGTAAGTAAACCGTGCAAAAGCCATTTAAGGAGGAATATGGCTTCTATGTGTTTTCTGGAAACTGTCAACACTTCCTGGTGAAATGAAAAGAATTTAGGCAGCGACACTGGTAGTGTGAGTGTAAGAAGCTTCCAAATAATAGGGCAACTCTCCTTTATGACTGCTTCCATAGTGTCTCTATGAATTCGTATTCCTACGAACAGTATATATAAGTTTCCTTTCTTCACATCCATGCTAGCATTTAAAAAAATCTTTTGGATGATAGTCATTATAATTGGGCTAAGGTGGTATCTCTGTGGGTTTGATTTGCATTTCCTTGATAAATAGAGATGTTGAGCATTTTTTAATATACCTGTTGGCCATGAGAATGTCTTCTCTTGAGAGATATCTATTCGAATCTTTAACCAAATTTAAAATTGAATTATACTTTTTTGCAGTTGAATATTTTAAACTGGCTGGAAGAGAAAATTTTGAATGTTTTAACCCAAAAGAAATGATAAAAACATGAGGTAATAGGTATGCTAAATAACTTGATTTAATTGTTGCCCAAATGTTACAGTTTACTCCATAAATGTGTGTAATTGTCATGTCAATTAAAGTTAAAATTTAAAAATAAATGAAAAAAGAAATGAAATATTGCTTCATCAATTTTCTTGGTGGCACAATGCAAAAGAAAAATCCCAGAAGGGCTGATGCTTTTGAGTTTTGTAAGGTATTTCAAAGAATCTAGTCTGAGAAAATAAAAAATGTTAGATATATTGTTAAAAAATCTATTTTGCATATTTCTCTACAAGTATTGGTAAACACATATGTGTAAATAAATCTGAAAGAGCTCTTTTAATAAATAGAAAGTGAATATTTTAAAAGGTAAGAAATAACGGTGTCAAAGGTTTAAATAGCAGGTGTTTCTTCTTCCTTAGAGTTATATAAATTAATAGAGCATAATTTTATAATCAAAAATACCTGAATGTATTTTATTTAAAATAATGGAACATAACTTTTATAATTACACAATTATAATTGAATATATCTTAAATTCAGTCTAAAATATAGGAAATCTATATTAATTGACAGTATGTACACTTAAATTCTCTGTTGTTACTTCAGCAAAATGTATAAGCCAGCATCAATAATATTTGTTGAACAAATGAATATATTACAGTAATAAAGTAAGTAAAGTTCCTGAGTGAATATAAGAAAAACATCTCTGAGTCATTAAGTAAATATTGAATTCAGTTCAAATAAATGATAATTGTATTTTATGCACTTAAAATGGTAATCCACCACCATCTATAAATCAGATGGTTTTGCTACCAAAACAGCCATTCTGCAAATTGTAGCTTACGGAAAGTTTATTGCATTTAAATTCATAGTACTAGAAAGGATATACCAAAAACTATTCTAATCATTTCCAACAAGTGCAATGAAACTCTATAGTCAAGAGATGAAAGATAATTGTAGCAATTGAATGTGTTTATGTTTTTAAAATTCGCCCGGAAAATGTATATATTTTCCTGACAGCGAATTACAGAGGTTTAATGATTTATGAGATATTGAAAGTGAAAGTCTTTACCTTTATCGTGAGTTTTCCCCAAGAATTTCAAAAGGGCTCTAGAAATGTAGCACAGGTAAAATTGTGGCTAGTGCTAACACAATGCGAGAGACTCATTAGAGTATTTGGATGTGAGGGAAATGCCTCATTTATTATCTTTTATAATGCATTTTGTCTAGCTTGATTATTTTTCTCTTTTTTAAAATCTCTTCTCAAACAGTTTTCATTACTTTTCTCATCTAGAAATTCTCATTATGCCCAATTTTAAGATTTTACTCTTATGAATACTTCTTTCGTAATATTGCACAATGACTGAGTCTAATGTTCATAATTTGGTGGAAATTTTGTGATTTAGTTACCTGTCACTTTATTTTCTTCATTCAATCCATTTCTTGAAAGTAATTCCAGTGGATTCTTTTCTCTATCCTCTACTAAAATTACTCATTTTAAAACCACGACTCTGAATTTTAATGTATGTTAAAGCAGTTCAAACAGTACTGGTTCTTGTAGTGAGACAGTTTTTGGGATGCACTCGTGAGCTTCTTTCCTTAAGAATTGTTACTCAGGAGTTTCAATTATCCAAATCATGGATTTAATCTCTGCTGGTTACATTTAATTTTTCCTCCCACACCTACATAGCATTTCTTTTTTAACTATTCACGAGTATAGTTTAAATGGCATCCTTATGTTTCTGGGTCAGTTTGTATTAACAGTTGTAAATTCATTTCAGTGTGTTCTGATTTTCAGCTTCTCTGAAAAATGCATGACTCTAGTGGTTTACTAAATACCTTTCTAAGTAATCATACTTCCATATGCAAAACCTTACATGATTATGTCATAAGGAGCCAACTATTTTCAAGTTAACTTCTGGGTTCTTCTATGAAGAAAAAGATCCTAGTGTGGTTTGCAAGTCACAGTAGTACCTCTTCCACCGAGATAATGAGCCAGATGTTTTCTGTTTGCATCCTAAAGTGAGAGCCATTATGAAGATCTCAAAATTTGAGTGAAGGATGTCTTCCAATTTAAATTCTACTATAATGAAAAACTAAGAGATCAGGCAGAGTGATGTAATCTCAATGTCTTCTTTGAAATATGGCTCACCAGTTCTGAGGAAAGCCTGGGTGTGTCTTAAGCAAAATACCTAGTGACATATTCTCCATCTTGAAACCGAGAACTGTATTAGAACGTGGCAACTCTGCCCTAAACTGTTGCCATTTACCTTCTCCTGGAGGCTGTCTTTAAGAGTAATAGGCTAGTAGGAAAAATGATGACAGGTAGTTCTTGAATACTTGGCCTTAAAAATGAGTCCTTTTTAGATGTGAATAGTTTGTTTTCCTCTTCATTGCATTCACTTGAAATCCCTGCCACATACTTGACTATTAATGACTATGGAGTTTTTAGAACTCTGGATCTGAGAAATAAAGGACTTTAATATAGACTTTATTAAGTATACGAGAGAGAGCATGAGAGAGAGACAGAGACAGAGAGACAGAGACAGAGAGACAAAGACAGAGAGATAAAGAGAAAGAGACAGGGACAGAGACTTCTAACACACATTTCCCTGCTCTTTAAGGAGGATTATCACCCCTGGTACCAAAGAAACAGCATTAATTTTCTGTGAGCCTGGAATTTAATATTTTTACTAAAGAAATACACTGTTCTTGGAAAATAATAGGAATAAATGATTCAGTAATTGGCATTAAACATTGCCAAGACATTTTAGTAGATTTTTAGGTAGTAGCCAGTTTCAAGAATATTGATAATTGATTATAGAAGTTGATGTCATTCATTGGTTGCTGCATCCAAATTTTTAATAAAATAAAACATACAGAGAGGGGAACATTTGATTTTTTAAAAAAAATGTAGTGTACTGTGTTGATCTCATACACAAGGCTGTCAGACAAGATACAGAATATCTGGTTAAATATGGATTTCAGAAAAGAAAAACAAATACTTTTTTATGATAAATATGTAGTATTTAAAACAAATTATGTACTAACAAATTATTCCTTTTTTGTCTGAAATTTGACTTTATCTGGGTGTCCTATATTTTCACTCACTGAATTGAGAAAGCTTCAGGCACTCATAGGTGAGAGTTTTTGGAGCTGGCTGTATCTAGGGTGTGTGATACTGGAATTTAGGGTGTCTGGTACTAAATTCGTTCACTGACTGGAATTAACATAGCACTGGTGTAGCTGGGTGGATTTACTGAAGACCAAAACCCTACTCTGGGTGTGGCTTGCATCACCCTAAATGATTGAATCCTGGATGTGAGGGAAGGGAAAGGCAGGCTTGCTGCTGCTGCTTGCTGCTTGCTGCTTGCTGCTTGCTGCCTTCTTCTTGTCACATCATGAACTGTTTCTCCTGTGCGGCCTCACTGCTGTGCTGTTTGCCTTGGAGTCAGGCAACTATGGACTGAAATGTCAATACACTGAGCTAAAATAAACCTTTCCTACTTTACATTTGGGTGTTAGGTATTTTGTCTCAGCAGTGAGAAAAGTAGCTAAGACATTGTTCATATTTATTCATCAGTTAAGAATTTTCTCTGATCACTGTTGCAAAGTAGTCCATATGAGAGTTATTTTTCTAAACATGCCTGTCATAAGAATTTCCCATGTGGGACTTACGAAACATTTCTAGAATACTGCTCTGAATATTCTGATGTAGTAGGATAATTGAGGCTAAGGAATCCTTATTTTTATTAAGTGTCTATATCACTTTTCACAATCAGACATATGACCTTATGGAACCCTACAGGGTACCTGACACTGCCCAGGATTCCCTTCCAACTCATTCTCCTTTAGTTCTTTCCAAGTCATGGGTTTCTTGATGTAATGTCTCATCAGTTTCTACCATCAAGAGCACTTAATCTGGACACCAGAGGAAATCCTATTATATTTTGTTAATTCAAACTATGGGGTCCATGGGACTACACTCAAGAACAAAGAGAATCCAGTCTGATGCCTTTTGTCTCTGAATATCTTTACCAAACTGGAGGACACTTTCTCTCCATAGTCAGTTCCATTTACTTCATTATTGTTGTTATCGTTACCACTAGTGCAGATAGTCCCCCACTTGTGATAACTGGACTCAAGAATTTTTTATTTTACAATGGTACAGCAGCAATATACATCTAGTAGAAACTGTACTTCAAATTTTGATTTTTGCAAAAGATATAGGAGAGCATATACAGTACTATACTCTGTTATGGTGCTGGACAGCAGAAGCAAGACTCAGTTCCCAGTCAGCAGCTCCATCATGGGGGTAGGGAGGAGCAGCCCATAAGCTATGGTGAACTGTGAGGTTAAACTACAGTGGTCAGTAAGTTAGGTGCATTCAATGCATTTTTGACCTATGATATTCTCAATTTATCATGGGTTTGTCAAAATGTAAACCTGTTGTGATGAAGGAGATTTGCATTTTATTGCTAGCATTTGACAATGGTCAGATCACCAAATCCAGAGTTTGAACTGCAACCATCTTAATTATTTGATGGCTACAGTGCTCACTGATACTTAGGAGACTAAGTATCAGATTTTTTTTTTAATTTTAATTTTAAAAAAAGATAAAACCAAGGAAAATAAAACAGAATAAAACCATTCAAAAACAAATCAGGGTAAGTGATACAGGACTTCAAAACATTATGAAATCAACAATAGTTACCACAATGCCTTTCGCTGTCTTCAAAATAGTTGCAGATATCTTCAGACATAGTAAAAGTCAAACAGAACACAATAGAATGGAAACAATAAAAACAAAACAATGGATGCAATAAAGGACTTCAAAACAAGACAATAGTAAATCCAAAATGGTTACCATAATATATCTTGCTATCTTTGAAATAGCTGCTCATGCCATCAGATAGAACATAATCAAGCAAAACAAAAGAGCATAAAATAGCCCAACAAAACAATGAAAATGATACAGAATTTCAAAACAAGACTATAGGAAATCAATAATGGCTACCACCCTCAGAAAGAGATCCCCCCTAGATGTCACATTGTGTACTGCTATCTTCTGAATGGATGATCAGACCTCTGACCCTAGACCTTCAAGGTCAGTGAAACACCAAAGCACCACAGGCATCTAATTGCATTTCACCTTGATAGCTATCATCACAGTCTTAGTTTCTCTGGATCAGCCGGTTGCTTACACTGGTGGGGGGAGGGGATTGGTACTTCTTGTTTGTCAGTCCACGAATTGGAAGGGGCAGGAATCTGGCTGTCCCCCTGCCCTCAGTGGCCCGCACATGGTGCTGCTTCACAGGCAGGGCTTGTTCTCTTGTTCTCTCCCCCTGCAGTCTGAGGATGGTGCTGACTCACAGGGAAAAATTTCGGTCTGGTTGTCCCCACTCCAGCAGCAGCCTGCATGTGGTGCTGGTTTCCAGGTGGGCAGGAGGGTAATGTTATAAAAATTATGATGAAATCCTGAATTTTCAAAAGGAAGAAGAAAAAAAATTTAGTTTACAAGAGTTCATATAACAAAGTTTCATAATTTGTATTTTCCAAGTGTTCTTTAATTCATACATTTAGCTATTTCCTAAATATATAAATTAAATCAATAGGGTGACCAAATTCACATATGAACTCATGAAGCCTATATATTCTTTTCATTTTGTGGATGAATATTGATTTGTATTTCAGTGTTGTCAGGATATATAGAGAGCTTACTTCAAATTAAGTTTTCTTAAAAATGAATGTGTTAATTTATATTCTCACCAAGAGTGTGTAAGAGTTCTTTTTTCTCCACATTTTGTGCAATGTTTATTCAGATCTTTAGCCCATTTTAAATTGCCTCCCTGACTTCTTTTCTATTAAATTGAGTTCCTTATATCTTCTGGATATTAACCTCTTATAAGATGTCTATTTTGCAAGTATATTCTCTCATTCTGTAAATTCCTGATTTCTTTGCTCTTTACTTTGCTCTTGACGTGCAGAAGCTTTTTAGTTTGATGTAATCTTATTTGTCCATTTCTGTTTTGTAGCATGTGCATTTAGGATCATATCTCCAAAATCATTGTTTGGTCAATGCCCTGAACCACTTCTCCTATGTTTTCTTCTAGTACTTTAATAGATTCAAATCTATAAATTATTTGGAGTTGATATTGTAATGTGAAAATTGAAGTCTAGTTTTATTCTTTTGCATGTGAATACACAATTTTCCCAGAATCATTTATTGAAGAAGTTGTTTTTTACCCATTGTGCATTCCTATACTCCCATATGTATTGCAGCACTGTTAAAATATCCAAGGTACATGGCATCAACTTGTGTCCACCAAAGGATAGATGGATAAATAAAATGTGGACTATATACATACATGTATATATTTCAGGAACAAAATCATTGAATCCTATTATTTTTGACTGTATGGATAGGCCTAGAGGATAATGTTAGATGAAATAAGTAAGGCACAGTAAGACAAATACCACATAATGTCACCCATAGGTTGAATCTTAAAAAGTTGATCTCATCATAGAAGTGGAGAGTAGAATATTGGTTGCCAGAGACTGAAAGTAAGGATTGGGGAGCGAATGAGGTTGGTCAATTGATACAATGTTATTTTTTCATACGAAAAATGCATTCTGACTTTCTGTGGCACAGCAGGATGAATATGATTAACTCCTATGCATTATATATTTCAAAAGAGAAGAGAAGGATTCACCATAAGAAAATTATAACAATTTAACTTGATGGATATGGTAATTACACTGAATTGATTGTTTTACTGGATGTTTACAAGAATCAGAACATCACATTTTGCCTCATATCTATGTACAAATAGTACATATCAAACAAAAATTAATTTTAAAAATGTGTGTAGCTTGAGAGGTAAGTAGTTTCTGTAGAGGAATTGTGGAAGAAACAATGCATACTTTCAAAGTAATAAGACAAAAAATTTCAGTTATGTTAGTTACAGAAAGGGTGAGAGAATTTAATTCAGTAGTATTTGATATGAAAATTACATACCATCAAAGAGACATCATAAGATATATTTTGATTCTGTGTTTCTGTTTGTGTCAACTTTTCCTTGTGTTTCTCCTCAGAAAAGAAAAAGACAATAATCTTTAAATAGCAAGTCTTGTCATGTTACTAGCTTGTCAAACCAATTTAGATACTGTATTTCATGTTAGCATTGTATTTTTTTATTCCTGGTGTGTTTACTGTTTGTTAATCTTGCTAATTTATAAATCCTTAGGAATAACAAGGTATGTGAAAACATGGTAGTTTTTATTTAAAGCTAAGACTCAGGTGTTACTTTTATCTCTTTTCCATAAAATACTTTAACATGTATATAATGAATGAGAGAATGCATGTAAAATGTTTAGGGTAAATCACTGGCATATACTAAGAATTTAAACATTGAATGCTATAGTTGTTCTTTTTATTGTTTACATGAGCATCTTTCTGATATAAATTAAAAAAAAAACACATGGTCAGAGCTTATGACCAAAATTTCCCTTTATTTTTTGAAAAGTTGAGCACAAATAGGTTACCTTAAAAAATTCTGAAAAAAATTTTCTAGAGCCATTTTTTTTGTAGTGATTTTGGTTTAGGAATATTTTAATTTTTCTATTAGTATTTAGTTTTTTACTTGC
>RJWT010052287.1:0-10578 GCA_004365215.1 Cuniculus paca | reverse complement strand
TTTTCTAACATAAATATTTTGTGATGTGAAATGCTCTGTAAGAATGCTTTAAATTCATCCCCAAAATGTTGACCTATTCCATATAAAATACATCTAATTTCCCTTATGACTTCCTCTTTAACCCATTAATTACTTAGAAGTATATTATTAAATCCTAAATATTTTAGGATTTTTCACATGTCTTTCTATTACTTGTTTTAAGTTTAATTCATGTATGAAGAAAGAATATAGTATAATTACAGCTTTTAAAAATTTGTTAAGGTTTAGTTAATGGCCCAGCATATAGTCATTACATAAAACACATAGAAAATTGATATAAGCAAAAATAACATTTAAAAAATCTGTTGCCCAGAGATAATTAACAGTTTGACATGCAATTTTCAGTTCTTTTCACTCTACTGTTATGTCCGCATATGACCATGTCAGTATATGTGTTTACACATAGACTCACTCACAGATGGGGAACTGTGCTGTTTCTACAGATGCCTGGTCTGCTTTATGTCTGTAAGGCTGTACAAACCAGGGGCTGGGACAGGCATCCTGCAGCCCCCTGCTCAGGTCCAAATCCAGTATTGCCATTTACCAGCTACCTCATCTTGGGCAAAAGTCTTAAATTATGTTTACATCAGTTCTTCACACGTAAAATGGGATGGCAATATTCACACCAACCTCCTAGAGACTGCCATGAGAAAGACTTGAATTAATACAAACTACTTAGAACAGCACATGGCTTTTGTTGGCATTATGTAAGTGCTACTTTTTTCTATTATTGCTTTCCTCTGTCATAGTTGTAGGGTAAAAATGCACTGTGATTTATTAGCTCATATGCTAGGCATGAACATTAGACTATTTTTAATATTTCCTATTACAAACCCATTGTGATAAGAGGGCACATTTATGACAATATTCTTCCTTTGGATGGATTCATAGAAGTGCGATGGATATTGGAGGGGATGGGCATATTTTTGAAATTCTTAATGCTTCTCCAAGCTCCCAGAGAAGGTTTGGCTTTTATAAAACATTTTTATTAGTACATGTTTACAGTACATAATCTTTACATTCCTCGCAGGGAGTTGGTGCATGTATTTAACATATCTTGAGTCTTCTTATTCCCATCCCCACATACCTGCCTTCTTCCCTTCCCCACCCCCAGATACCCCACCTCCATTTTCATTTTTTTTTTACATTCATTTTGCGACACATAATGATTACCTTCATTGTGGGTAGATGGTGCGTGTATATAACACATCTTAATTCTTTTTATATCCCTTTCTGCTTCTGATCCCTCCACCCTCCATCTCTCCATCCCCATGCATTTGCTAACAATCTGTCTCCCTGTTTCCTTCAATGGATTTTTTATTTTTCTCTTTACTGTATTTATACCTTGGATCCCTCATATGAGAGAAACCATCTGTGTTTAAGCTTCTGTGTCTGATTTGTTTCACTTAACATTATGTTTTCAAGTTGCATCCATTTTTACAAATGACTCAAACTATTATTTGATTTCTTGATGATGGCCATTCTTTCTGAAGTAAGATGGAATTAGTGTTGCTTTGATTTGCATTTCTCTAGTGGCCAGAGAAGTTGGACAATTTTCTATGTATTTGTTGGCCATGTGTATTTTTTCTGAGATATCTATTGATTTCAGTTTACCATTTTTGTCTTTTTTTGGGGAGGTTCTAATTTTTTGAGTTCTTTATATAGTCTAGATATTACTCTTCTCTCCAAGATGCAGCTGGCAACATTTTTTCCCATTCTGTAGGTTGCCTGTCAGTCTGTTGGTAGTTTCCTGTGCCATGCAGAAGCTTTTAATTTGATGTAATCCCATTTGTTGACTCTTGCTGTTATTTCTATGCTTATGATATGAAAAGTTTGCCTCTTTTATCTTCCAGCTGGTTAAGATTTTTGTTTTAATATTTAAATCACTGATCCATTTTGATTTCAGTTTAGTACATGATGAGAGATAAGGGCCGAGCTTAAATCTCCACGAGGACAGCCACTGCTAAAGAGACTGTCTCTCCTCCACCATGTTTTTAGCCCCTTTGTCAAAGATCAGGTGACTGAACGTGTCTGGGGTTGTTTCTGTGTCCTCTGTTCTGTTCCTTCAGTCCACATGTCTGTTTTTGTGCCAGCATCATGCCATTTTTTAAAAATCACGGTGGTTTTGCAGTATAATTTGAAGTCAAGTATTGTGATACCTCTTGCTCTTGTTGTGTAAGATCATTTTTGCTCTTCTGGGTTTCCTTTTGTTCCACGTGAATTTTAGGATTATGTTTCTCCAGTTCCTTTAGGAATGCTGCTAGTATTTTGACTGGGATTATACTAAATCTGTATATCAAGCCATTCTGACAACGTCGATGCTGCCTGTCCAAGAATAAGGAATATCTTTTCATTTTCTGATAATCTCTTTCATCTTTTCCAGGGTTTTACAGTTTTTGTTATAGAGGTCTTTCCCTTCCTTGGCCAGGTTAATTCCTAAATTTTGTTTGATGTTTTTGTGAATGGTACTGTTTCCCTAATTTACTTCTCAGTGAGCTCATTATTGGTGTACGAAAATGCTGACACATGCTGCACGTTGATTTTATATCCTGCCATATTGTTGAATTTGGTTATTAATTCTAGAAGTCTTCTGGTGGAATTTTTTGGGTCTTCTATATAAGGATCACATCATCTGAAAAATAGTGGAGATATATATATATATAATCTGTTTCTCTTGCTGATTGCTCTGGATAATATTTCAAGTATTATCTTAAATGGTAACTGTGGACATCCCTGTCTTGAGTCTGATTTTGGATATAATGCTTTCAGCTTATCTCCATTTAATATGATGTTGCTGTTGGGTTGTCATAAATGGCTCATAGAAGATTCATGTAAGATCCTCCTGTACCTATTTTATTCAAAGTTTTTTTTAACCATGAATAGGTGTTGGATAGTGTCAAAAGCCTTTTCTGCATTTATTAACATGATCATATGGTTTTTGTCCTTGCTTCTGTTCATGCGATGTATTACATTTATTGGTTTGTGCATACTGAACCACCCTTGCATCACTGGGCTGTAACTTATTTGGTCATAATGTGTGATCCTTTCGATGATTATATTATAGTCATAATATTTCCCATATTTTATTAAGGATTTTTACATCTATGTTCATTAAGGAGATTCACCTTTAGTTTTCTTTTTTAGTTGGGTCTTTGTCTGGTTTGGGGATCTGAATGATGCTGGCTTCCAGGAATGAGTTTGAAAGCATTCCTTCCCCTTTTGATTTTATTAAAGATGCTGAATAGTATTGGTGTTACAACCTCCTTGCAGGTCATGTGGAATTCAGCAGAGAATGCATGAGGTCCTAAACTTTACTGAGTTGTAGGTTTTTTATTACTGCCTCAATTTCACTGTTTGTTACTAGATTGTTCACAATTTTTACAAGTTTTGCTAACTCATATGCATCTGGAAACCTGTCCATTTCTTCAAGATTTTTCAATTTGTTGGAGTACTGTTTCTCATAGTAGTTACTAATGATCTTTTGGATTTTGGAGATATCTGTTGTTATTTTTCCTTTTTCCTTTCTAATTGTTGACAGAAGTCTTTTCTTTGTCAAATTTGGCTAATGTTTTATCTATTTTGTCTATTCTTTCAAGCAACTATTTCTTTGATTTGTTGATTCTTTGTATTGGTTTTTCAGTCTTACCTTTCATTAATTCTCACTCTGATCTTTATGATTTCCTTCCTTAAACTAGTGTTTGAGCTTGCACTATCATTGTTTTTTGAGTATCTCAAGGTTCATTATTAGATTATTTGAGTTTGCTCTGGTTTTCTAATGTGAGTATTAACTGCAATAAACTTACCTGTTAGGACTGTTTTCTTCATGTCTCATAGGTTCTGGCATTGTGCTGGTATTGTCATTTCATTCTAGAAATTGTTTAACTTCTTCCTTGATTTCTTATGTGACTCACTGGGTATTTAGGAGTGTGTTAGTAAGTTTCCCAGTGTTTATCCATTTCCTCTGATTTCTTTTGTCATTGATTTCTAGTTCCAATGGACAATGAACTGCTTTTGTACATTGGGTAATTTGACTCTTTTGTATTTATTTAAGCAGGCTTTTTGGACTGATGTGTGGTCTATTTTGGAGAAAGTTACATGTGCTGCTGAGAAGAATGTGTATTCTGTTGTAGTAAGGTAGAACACTCCACAGATATCCATTAAGTCCATTTGTTTGAAGGTCTGGCTCCTCTAATAGATCCTTGTGATTTTGTTATTTAGTTGATCTTTCTTTTTGTGAACATGGGGTGTTGCGGTGACCCACTGTAGTTGCATTGGTGTTTACTTAATCTTTTAAGTTCAACAGAGTTTGTTTCATGAAGTGAGGTACCCCACTGTTCAGTGCCTAGATATTTACAATGGTTATTTCTTCCCACTGGATTGTTCCCTTGCCTAATATGTAGTGACCTTTTCTGCCTCTTCTGATCCATTTTAGCTTCAAATGTACTTTGAGAATAAGATTGCTGCCCCTGCTTGTTTCAGGGTCCTGTCACATGAAATATTGTTTTCCTTCCCTTGATTTTTAGTCTATGAAGTGGTTTTTGGGTTAGATGGATTTCTTGAATGTAACAGACTGCTGAACTCTGTTTTTTAATTCAGTCTGCCAATCTGTGTCTTTTAATTGGAATGTCAAGACCATTTACTAAAAGGCCTCATTGAGCATTATTACTAAAGATATTGATTCATTCCTGTTGTTGTTTTCTTTTTCCCTTGATGACTGTTACTTTTCCTATTTTGTTTAACTAGAATAAGTACCCAACTTACAAACAAGTTCTGTTCTTGAAGAACTTTTGTAAGTGGGATTCAGTCATAAGTCTAACAAAGTGAGTCCTATAAACCTTTGACATAAATATACAATGTAAAGCATAAAAGCAAACAAACACACTGGTTTTTCTCTTGCTTCCAGACATCCTGGACTCTGATTAAGCATGGCACTACTGCACACTAGTATAGCATACAGTGAGCACACAGCAGCACAACTATGACAGCATCTGGCAGACACGCGAGCTACTTCCATGATTTGTTCCCATCTACAAATGTTTGTAATGAGAAGTCTGTTCGTATCTGTGAAAGTTTGCAACTCGAATATTCATAAGTCAGGGACTTATTTTACTTGCTTTGCTTGATGTATTCATTCCATTTGATTTTTTTTTTATTTTGTTTGCTTCATTGTCTCTGTCTAGGATATTCTTGAGTAATTTTTGGAGTGCTGGTTTGGTGTTTATGTATCTCTCAAAATGTTTTTTGTTGTGGGATGTCCTTATTTTTCTACCAATTTTGAATGATAGTTTAATAGGGTATATTAGTCTTAGTTTGAAGTTGTTTACTTTTAGGGCTTGAAATACTTTGTTCCAAGCTCTCCTGGCTTTTAAAGTTTGTGTTGAGAATTCTGCTCTAATCCTGATGGGTTTACCTTTATACGTTTTTTGGGGGGGGGGTGACAGGTGTTGAGATTCTGTCTTTTGCTAGACATATGGAATGTTGGTTAGGATGTGTCGTGGGCAGCTTCTTTTTTCCTCATAGTTACCTGGTGTTCCATAAGCCTCGGTTTGCTGTATATTGAAATCTTTCTTCAGATTCGGGAAGCTTTATTATGGTTTCTGTAAACAGATTTTTTAAAATTACATGCATGCTGTCATGTTTGTCATCAGTCTTCTAATTTTTCTGTAACTCCAGTGAGCCTCAGGTTAGTTTTCTTAGCATCATCTAGTACTCATTGGATGAATTTTTCTTGTTCTCTTATCATTTTTAAGGTTTCTCTGAGTAATTTGTTGTGATACACTATTTTGTCCTCAGGGTCAGAAGCCCTGTCTTCTCATTGATCATTTTTGCAATTTATGAATTGTACACAATTGTATGTCTCTGGTATTTTTATCTGACACCTTTTTGTGGTGTATATATTTTTGGTAAATTTGTCATCCATGTTTTGAACTGCTGTGGTCAGCTCTTCTAATCTTTTATATCTTTCTCCCATATCCACATTGGTCAGTTTGTATGTTAGTACCATTATCTTTTGGGTTATGTCCTCTTTGAACTTGCAAACTTTCTTTACCTCTTTAATCAGTTCATCCAGCTGTGCTACTTGCTGTTTGCTTTCTTACCCATCAGTACCTTTGGTGCTGGGTGTTGAGGTCAAATAGAGGGCAGAGAATTTGTAGTTAATATGAGAATTTTAGTTAGATTATGTTTTCCAGTGCTGTGTTCATGGCTTTATTTGTTCAGATATCATATTCACCCCTTGAGCGTTTCAATTTAAATCAGTTGGGTCTTGCCACTGTGCTGTGGGGAAGTTCTACTGATTATAGCAGTATCATTAGATCAATCATACCTCACTCCACCATATCAAACCTTGCTTTCACACTTTACCCTTTATGAGTGCCCTGTAGTGTCTATAGTATATTGTGATTCGCGGTTAGTTTGTGATATGAAAGCAGAAGGGAAAAGAAGAGAATGCAGAAACGCAAAAAGTGGGGAATAAGTCAATAGGAGGAAAGGTAGATGGGAGAAATAATAATACCTCAGGTCATGAATTATTCTGCTTGTGAGCAGTTTGGTTTGTGAACAGAAGAATTTGGCAAAATTTTTTCCAGTTTGAACTCCGTATCAGGTGACAAACACAACTTCAGCCACCTTCCTCACTCTGACTCACGATTGTGATTTCCTCTAGTTAACATGACGGTCACAGACAGACCTGTGCACCCTTGCTGTGAGGGCTTTTCATGTGCTTTTTAGCACATACAGTACTTGACAGTATTATTCAGTCCAGCAGACTCCAAAGAAAGTGCAGAGCAAGCATGGTGGTAAAAAGCGCAGAGCGGTAATGAAGGCGCTAAGAACGTGCAGAGTAATAACAAGTTAAGTAAGGTTAGTGTTCTCTCTCTTCATACTGTATTGTATTTTGTTTCATAATTTTGTGGTTAAAAAATACATACGGCTCAGAATAGATTAACCTTATTTACATTGAACCTCATGGGAAATTTTGATTTGGTTGGCAACCAATTCAGTTTGCAACCAATTAAAAATATTAGATAGCGTGTCAGACTCTGTTGGAGGTCTTCTATAGTTGGAGTAAAGGGTTAGTGTTGAGTGATTTTTAAGAAGATATTTGTGGGGGCAGGGCAGGATGTAAGGTTAAGGAGGTATAATTTGGGGTTGAGGAAAGCTGAAAGGTTGTCTGAACCTACTGATATATTTGTGATTAATTTATTTGAACTCCTTAAGCACAATTTTAAAAGCTTTTAAAAGCTATGCCAAGATGACCATGAATGGTACCATTCAAATTAAAGAACCAGGGTGTTCCTCTTCTCTTTTTGGAAATAAGGGAGATATAAATATATATATATATACTAAAATGTATATACACTTCAGGAAAAGAAAAAGAGTATGATGTTGTTTCAGCAGATGGTGTTACCATTGTATGGGGGGGCCCTAGAGGATGTCATATATCACAGAAAACCCACTGCACTCCTAGCCCTTAGAGAAGAAATTGAAAATGCATGTGCAGCAATCTTAACGACCAATGTTATCCAAGCAGCAGTTTGCCATCCTAATAAATGTCTGGAAGCTAAGTTTGAGCACCTCTTGCAATTGTAGAGGCCAAATGTAGCTTGCATTAATGTTAGGATGTCTGTAAATTTAGTATTAAAATATTTGTACAAGTTTTTATTTTCCTGGTGTGTACACATTTTTTCTCTTTCTCTCTCTTACTCTCTCTTTGTTTTATATGTGTATAAAATAAAGAAAGAAAAAATAAAATAGGGAGGACAGACAAATAACAAGAGAAAAGAAAAAAGAGCAAGAGAAAGAGAATACAGGGAAAAATTGAAAAGAAAAGTTGAAAAAATAGTATTGATACAGAAGCAAGAACTGAAGAAAGGGAATGAGGAAAAGAGAAGAAAAGAGAAAAAGAGATAACAAATCAAAACAAAACAAAAACACAAAAAACCTGGTGTGTACCCAGAACAGACAATCCAACAAGCCATCACCACGTGGCCACGGTGCCAGTGAGCCCAAGTGCCCACACCGTTCCCTTTTGGCTTTGGTTGCCGTCTACGCGCAGGCAGCCACTCTAACTTCCCACCCATCTGTGGGCTGTTGCCAGCCTGCCCCAAGGTGATGAGCAAATGCTTCCTTGAGGCATGCATGCTGAAGGCGTGGAAAACTGCAGCCTTTTGTCTCCATCCTGCTACCCAACCACCACCACAATTAATTTGAGAAGAGGAGGATGTGAAATAATTGTCTTCACACAGAGCCCCTTCACCTTCTGGCAGTGAACCTCTGTGTTCTTGTTTCAGAGATTTTCTGTTCATTATGTCACGGAGGTCCTCTGTTCCAGCCATCCCTATGTTTTCCTTTGCACTCAGACCACAACTGACCCTGTGTCAAGAGTTTCCCTTCCCAGGAAGTGGAATTGTTTATGGTCTGTTATGATTTGTACATTGTGTCAACTTGAGAAGTCTAGATGCTTAATTAAGAAACTTGGCAGCTCTACATCCTGGGGTGTAGAGAACAAGCAGTTACCATTCTAGGATGTTGTTCACTGTGTCAATTTGGGAAGGTCAGAAGTTTAAGTGATTCAGCAGGGGGCCAGGGTCCCTAGTTTGTAACATCCTCAGTTTGTAACATCCTCATCCTGTGCACCAGGAGGGCAGGCAGATGGTGTGAGTGCTACACCCACCCCAGGGCAGCAGCCTGCATACAATAAAAGACAAAGGAGTAGGGACTGGGGGCTGCTTCTTCGGAGGAGCTGCAGTCTTCGCCTTCAGCTTGGACGTCGTCTCCTGGCTTCTGGCACCAACTGTTCAGATTCTGCCTGGGACTCTTGAGCGTTCGTCGTAGACTCTTCAGTCTTCGTCGTAGACTCTTCAGCCTTCGTCGTACTCTTCAGTGTTCCATCGTAGACCCATTGGCCTTCTGACACGGACTTGCACAGGACACTGCAGTAAGCTCCAGCCCTCGGGCTGGACCCCCTTTAACCTCCAGCGCGCAGACACCCTCTGCACGCTCCCTCCTTCAACTTTGTGGCTGACCATTGTAAGCCAATCTTGTAATTTCTTATACAGTTGTCTATCTTGTATTATATCTGTTTCTCTAGTAAACCCTGACTGATACATGGTCCCCGAGCTTTGGTTTAGGGGACCCCCTTCCCATCCATCACCATGGTGGTTGCTGTTCAGGATTTCCTATTAACTCAGATTTCTCTAGTCTTTGTGGAAATGACAGGATAGACCTCGCTCTGGACTCTGTTCAGTCTCACCTCCTCCTCTGTGTCTCCAGGGCTGTGAGCCATTGGTCCTTGCTGGCGGATTCAATGCTGTCCCCTGGGTTTAGCCTCTCTGCCTAGAGGAGAGACTCTTCGCTTAGAGTGGAGGCTGCTGGGATGCAGAGGTCTTGAAGCCTGGGGGCTAATGGGAGAAGGGGCTGCTGGAGCCAGTCTGATCCAGGAGTTGTGTTTTTAGTGACTCTTCTTTGAGTATCTCTGAGCAGCCATGTTCTGCTTTTGTTTTTTAATTTATTTAACAGCCTATTACCATTTATATAGCAAAGCGCACTAACGTGTCATTTTAGAAAGCATCTTATCAAATCTTCCAAGATAAGTTGTTGAGGTTCAAGTAGATAACAGATTTAGAATTCTTCATAGATGAAGTTTCAAAGAGCCAGCCCAAGAAATGAAAGTCCATTTCAGGACCTTATATGAACATACTATGTTTATAAATGAATTCCAGAAGGATGACAGCAGATACTAACCAGAAATGCAAGGAAAATGTGCTGTTTCATGGCCATTTTAAATTAATGTATTAATTAATTTGGAAAATGAACAGATGAACAGATTAAGGAAAATTGCCCTTTAGGCATTTATGGCTCTTTTGAACAACTTTTTTTGGGGGGGCCACTGGGGATTGAACTCGCAACCTCGGGCTTGCCAGGTAGGCACTTAGGCCACTGAGCTAAATCCCTGGCCCTTATAGCTCTTTTAAAGAGGAGTAAATTCTTCTTCTGTGGGTGTCTATCGTATAGACTTTTTCTGAAGGAAATGTTTAATAGCATGGAGAGTGCCAGGAAATATAAATTTTAGTTGAAGGGACATTGTTTTCAACCATGAAAACTTAGCTTCCAGAATTGATGATAAAGTACACTTGACTTATAAGAAAGGAAGATTAGGGGACATTCTTTTCCATGATACAGTCCTGTAATCCCAAATGGCAATGTTCAGAGAGCTGATAAATATATCACAAACAGGCCTTCAGGTTTTTATCTTGTCCACATAAAACCCCATTTTCCCAGGTAAATAACTAATGCTTCAAAAAACTCTGGTCAGTTAGTCAATA
Source organism: Cuniculus paca (assembly GCA_004365215.1). Classification (NCBI taxonomy): domain Eukaryota; kingdom Metazoa; phylum Chordata; class Mammalia; order Rodentia; family Cuniculidae; genus Cuniculus; species Cuniculus paca. Next base: position 214 of record RJWT010052287.1, on the reverse strand, counting down.
CGACCAACTCTAGAATCTGTTAAGTCCAAGAATTTCTGGTCACCAGGAAAAGTGCGGCCCATGAAACCAGGCCAGAAATTCTATGCAGTTAACAAAACAGGGGTAAACAGCAGGAGTTTTTCTTCTTGCAAAGTCGAGATTTTCCATAAGACAGATTTAATCATACCCAGAGAGACATCACTCCAGGGACACTGTCTTACCTTGAGAAAACCGC
>RJWT010052286.1:0-10588 GCA_004365215.1 Cuniculus paca | reverse complement strand
TTGCTAGGCAGGCGCTTAGGCCACTGAGCTAAATCCCCGGCCCTTGTCTTTTTGAGACAGGGTCTCACTATGCCGTCCAGGCTGGCCTTGAGCTCACTTTGTAGCCCAGGCTGGTCTCGAACTCACAATGGTCCTCCTGTCTCAGCCTCCCGAGTGCTGGGATTACAGGTGTCAGCCACCACGCCCAGCTTTTTGTTTCCACTATTAATCAAAGAAAATATTATCCAGTTGGCCCTCTGCATCCTATGTTCTATGCAGCAGTAGATCAGAAATATTTGGAAAATAGAGACTGTATATTCAACAGGCACAGACTTTGTTTTCTTGTCATTATTCTCTGAGTAAACATAGTGAACAGCTACTTATATAACGTTTACTTTACAGTTGGTATTACAAGTAATCTAGAGATGATTTAAAGTACAGAGGAGGCTATGCACAGGTTATATATAAATAAACCATTGTATATTAGGGACCTTAGCATCCTGTCAGTTTTGATATCTGCAAGGGTTGTTGGAATCAAATCCCCTTGGATACTGAAGGACTATTGTACTTACCCTTCTTTCACATATATAGCATCTGAGATTATGATATTGAGATCATGATATGCATCTAATTATTTTTTCAGTCATTCTGTTCAGAAGTATATTCACATTTCTTAGGCATGGTGGCACACACCTGTAATCCCAGCACTTGGGAGGCTGAGGCGGGAGGATTACTGTGAGTTCGAGACCAACCTGGGTTACAGTGTGAGCTCAAGGCCAGCTTGAACTGCATAGTGAGACCAAAAGAACGAAAGTATATTCCGATTTCTAATATGAAACGGTACAATCATATGGTCATGTCTTCGTTACTTTTCTCTTGTTGTTGAGACAAAATACCTGATGCCCAGAGTGAAGTAAGGAGAAGTTTATTTCTTACAGTTTTGGGGGTTTTGGTCCATACTCAATTGGCTCCAAGGCAGGGTGGTGTGGCCGAGGGGCAGCTGTTCACAGCGGCTGCAAGCAGCAAGAGTGAACCGCGCCAAAAAAGGAAAAACCCGCCCCTGTTCTGATCTTACATTGTATGTTGGCTCCACTGCTGGGCAGGTGCAGCACTCACACTGCCAATCCCAGCACTAGACAATGGGTCAATCACAAACGCTAGATTCAGTTGCTTTCATGACTCCATGAGGCTTGTGGGGGGCCACCTATATACAATCCATAACAGGTAATGAGTGAGTTGATTATAAAATGCTTTTGAAATTTGTGTGGTAGTGCTGATTAGGTAAATATTCTATCTAAATGCCTACTTAATACTGTACATAATCCAGAGGTATAATTTAAAACATTTCATTGTTTACGTTGTCAACTTGGCTCTCTAGGAAACTATTCTACATAGCCGTGGGTCAAAAATATTTGGAAAATAGAAACTGTTCATATTCAACATGTAGAGACTTTTGTACTGGTGTGAGTTCCTACAAGAGAATACTTTCAATTAAATCCTTTCCTCAAGATTGAATAGGCCTCTGTGTGTGTATGTGTTTGCATATGTATGTGCATTCATTCTTTTTTTTTTTTTTTTTTTTTTTTCCTTTCAGCACCAGGGATTGAATTCACAACCTTGTGCTTGCCAGGCAGGTGCTTAGGCTACTGAGCTAGCTCCCCGGCCCTGCATTCATCCATTTGTATAAAGAAACAAAAATCTCAGAACCAGGTTACACATATCTGTAATACCAGCACTTGGGAACCTGTACCAGGAAGACTGCTGTGAGACCAAATGAGACTCAACTATATACTGAGACTTTTCCTTAAACAAACAAACAAACAAACAAACAAACAGGGCAACCCACTTGGGACCTCTTCTGTCTCTCTCTTGGACAGAAGCTTTCTGTCTCTCAATAAATATATCCTGCTCAAAAAACAAAGAAACAAACCACCCCCAACATACACCAACTTTTGCATGTGGGTAAAGCATAGCGTTACATTTTGAATCTCTTTCTGCCCCAGCCAGAATCTTTTGGTTAGGTGGTTTCCCACCTTGGTATTTCTAGGAGTATGGACATGATTTTTTGAAGACAGGGTTTTACGGTAGCTTTTTAGTTAGTACTGAACATATTTTTCCTTTTAGCTGTGCGATCAGAGAAGAAACGCCTTAGGAAACCAAGCAAGTGGCTTCTGGAATATACAGAAGAATATGATCAGATATTTGCACCGAAGAAAAAGCAAAAGAAGGTACAGGAACAAGCACACAAGGTATGTTGTTGCAACATTTCAGCAGGAAATCATTGGTCTACAGAAGACATCTATGGTGTTTTGGTCTCAGTATGATTTTCTCTTTCTCTTTTTCTCTTTCTCTTTCTGTTTCCCCCTTCCTCTTCCTCTTCCTCTTTCTTTGTACCAGGGATCTGTACCACGGATCAAACTCATGACCTTGCACTTGCCAGGCAGGCACTTAAGTCACTGAGCTAAATCCCCAGCCCTCAGTATCATATTTTACTTCTTTGAGATAATAATTTCTTGCCTGGGATGTTGCTTTTTCATTTCATTATCAGTTATTATTCATTCAAGAAGTGTGTTAATGATTCTCATATTGTGAATTGGTGTATATATGTATGTCTGTTTTTTCCTCTTTGCTTTCAGAGAATGTTTAGTGATTTAGGAATATTATTATGCTACCTTGTTAGAAACATAGGATACAAAATAAATTACACAGGCATGTGGATGTGTGCCTATTAAAACCCAGCGCTCTGGGAAGCCGAAGCAGAAGGATTACAGATTTGAGCCCCAGCCTGGGTGGCTTCGTGAGACCTTGTCTCAAAAAATTAAAAAAAAAAAAAGAAAAGCACATGAGTGTGTTTATGTATGTCTGGGGAATATAACTCAGTAGTGTCCCCCATCCCCTAAAAATAAATAAATAAACAAAACAAACTTACCTTTTGCGGGGGGAAGGATTACTAGGGATTGAACCAAGGACCTCTCATACGTGTTAGGTAACCACTCCACGACTATGTTATATCCCTAGCTTTTTTGTGTGTGCCGGGAATCGAAATGAGGACATTGTGTTTGCCAGGCAGGTGCTGTGCCACTGAGCAATATTCCTGGCCTCCCCAGCTTTTTTTAATTTTATTTTTATGACAGAGCCTCACTGAGTTGCCTAGAATGGCCTCCCACAATCCTCTTGCCTTGCTGTCCTATAGCTGAGATTACAGACTTATACTACTAAGCCCAGTTTCTCCTGTTGATTGATTGATTGATTGTTACCATTAATTAAATCCAGGACCCTGCGTTTGCCAGGCAGGTGTTTGTGCTGCTGAACTATATCCCCCAGCCCTATCATGTTTTAAAACAAAAGAAAACAAAAATTTTTGAGACAGGGTCTTGCTCTGTAAGTCAGGCTGATTTTACACTTGCTGTGCAGCACAGGCTAGCCTTGAATTTGTGGCAATCCTGCCTCAACCTCCTGAGTGCTAGGATTACAGGAGTGTGCCACCACACCGGCTTTTTTTTTTTTTTTGTCTTTTTGAGACAGGGTTTCACTAGGTAGCCCAGTCTGGCCTCAAACTTGATGTGATCCTCCTGTCTCAGCCTCCTGAGTGATCTTATAAAATCAGCTTATCTAATACTGGCCTTTGGTGTATATATTTTATATAGTTATGTGATTGCTTACTCAAGGGTATTACTTATCTTGTTTCACTATTTCCTTTTTTCCTTTTGAAGTAGAAGTTAGAAGTACCAAGTTATAGATAATGTATCATATACTGCCTGACATTAGAGGGCATCAAGTACCTTCTTTCCATAATGGAGCTGATTCATTTTCTCTCTCTGAGGTACTGGGGATGGAAGATGGAACCTAAGGTTTCCTGTGCTATACACGCATGGTACCACTGAGCTATACGACCAGCTCCCTTATTATATTATTTTTATTTTATTTTATTTTATTTTATTTTATTTTATTTTATTTTATTTTGGTACCAAGGCCCTTTTTATTTTTAAAAAGATATTTTTGGATTCTTTCTTTCTTTCTTTCTCTCTTTCTTTCTTTCTTTCTTGTTTGTTTGTTTGTTTGTTTGTTTTGTTCTTTGGTACTGGATATCAAACTCGGCCTGGTTCATTCCAGGCAGGTTCTATGCTGCTGAGCTACATCCCCAGCTGCCACCTCTTTTTTTTTTTTTTAGTTTCAATTTATTAATCCTCCCATGAATAACTTGCACAGTCACCATAGATAAAGTTATTATAGAATCAGTATTTTTTTTTATTTTAAAGAGAAAAAATAATTTCAAAACGATAGAGGGTAACAATGGTTAATACATTGTGTATTTTATCTTCAAATCTGTTCAGAGTACAAGATACTGCATTTAATTGTCTGAACAATATTAGCACAAACCTTTCTGTTCAGTGAACTCATAGAAACTAGTAACATAACTATCTTTATTTTATATCTATACATATATATTTATGTATAATTTTTCACCTCACACTAGGGAGATAATATGACATTCACACATGCAAATCTGATTTATTTCACTTATGCGTATGATCTCAGGTTGCATCCATTATGAAAGTCTCATGTTTATTCTTCTTTATGGCTGAGTAGTACTCCATTGTATAAAAATACCACATCTTTTTTATCCATTCCTCAGTTGATGGGTGTTTAGGTTGTTTCCAATATCTAGCTATTACAAATTGTGCTGCTATAAACATGGGTGAATATATATCACTGTGGTATGATGTTTTTAATTCTTTTGGGAAGATACCCAGAAAGTGTATTTTTAAAAATCAGATCTTATTAGTACAATTTAGATACACACAATGATCTCATTATGTGCTGCTTTTTGCCAATACCAACATTGACCTTTATAACACCCCATATCGCCTTCATTCTCTTCTTGTATTTCAGTTTTGTTTTGTTTTGTTTTTGAGGCACCGGGGATTGAATTTACGAGCTTGGGATTGCGAGGCAGGCACTTAGGCTGTTGAGCTAGATCCCCAGCCCTTTTTTCACTATTTTCTTAAGATCTTCTTTACAAGTCTTATGTTAGGGGTCGTTTTCCTTTGCATCATTGTAGCAATCATAAGTCATGCCAAAGCTGTTTTTGCCAGAATAGATTCTGAATCCAAATACAAAAATGACATCTATTGTAGTTTTGTATATTTTAGCTTGTTTTCCCCAAATTGCTGTCTTAGGTACTATTGTGTTCCCAGGATGAAAGATAGTTAATGACCATTTATTTCCTCAAAAACTGTAGGCTGGTCCAGATAGTTACTATGACATTTACAGTGTTGGTAGATGATCAGGCAGGCAGCCAGGGAGGAAAAGAGCTTATTTTTATTTTTGAAAAATAGTCTTGCTGAATTGCTTAGGCTGAGCTTGAACTGACGATCCTCCTGCTGTAGCTTCCAGAGTAGCTGGGATGACAGGCATGAGTCACCAAACCTGGTTTAATATTCTTCTCTTGAAGTTATTTATTATCCCTTTTGATCAAGCAGCAGTATGTATGTAATTATTTTGGTTCCAAAGGAATGTCCTGTTTTCCAGAAATTTCTGTGATGTTTTTATAAAAAACAACATGAATAACACAATAACAACAAAAAAAGCTCATTAACAATCTTTCCCTATGTCAGCAATTTTGTTAAGGGATTCAAAATAAGAACTTTTACTCCTTTTCCTCTTACCATCCCCCCCCCCCCCCCCGCCCACTTTTCCTTGCCAGGCAGGCGCCGTGCCACTGAACTACATCCGTGGCCTAAAGACTTCTACATTCTATCATTTCTTGTACTTTTAGCTAAAAAACTCTTTCTTGAGCTGAAGTCAGAAATACTTGAAAGGCAAAATTTCTTTCCTGTTAATTACTAGTTTTAACATACAAGTTTTAACATTAAGAACTAGTTTTAACTGGTAACATACTGGATTACCATTATGGATTTCAGCTTCAGTACAGTAAATTCTGTATAACAAAACTTACCATATTAACTATTTTTGAGTGTACAGTTCTGTAACATTTAGATACATTGTTATGCAAATCATCTTCAGAACATTTTTCTTTTTTAAAATTATAAAAGGAAGAAAAAACTTGAAAATCTCAAAACAAAATAATAGGTGAGTCACAGTAAATACATTGCATATTGTTCAGAGTAGTTACTCAGAGTGCAAAATATAAATATGAAGCTGGGTGTCTTGGCACACTTGCTGTAATCCCAGCACTCGGGAGGCTGAGGCAGGAGGATCATTGTGAGTTTGAGACCAGCCTGGGCTACAAAGTGAACTCAAGGCCAGCCTAACAGCATAGTGAGATCCTATATCAAAAAGACAAAAAAAATAAAATAAAATAAAATAAAATAAAAATAAAGTATATAAATTTTACTGCTAGACAGTATTAGCACAAACATTTTTCTGTCTTCCCAAATTGAAACCCAGAACCCAGTAACTAATACAGTAATTCCCTTATCCCCTGGCAACCACCATTCTATTTTATTTCGGTGAATTTTATTCTTAAAGATACATGCTAGCAAAATCAAGCAGTACTTCCAGTTTTATGTTAGGCTTGTTTCTCTTAGTGTAATGTCTTCAGGGTTCATCCATGTTGTAACCTGTCAGAAATTCATTTCAGTCTTTTTTTTTTCTTCTTTTTTCTTTTTGAGACAGTGTCTCTGTGTAGTTCAGGCTGGCTTTCAACTCACTTTGTAACCCAGGCTGGCCTCAAACCCGGCAGTGATCATCCTGCCTCAGCCTCCCAAGTGTTAGGATTACAGGAATGCTCCACCATGCCCAGCTTCATTCTTTTTTTTCTTTTTTTTGCACCAAGGATCAAGCTAATGATTGTGCTTGCCAGGCAAGTGCTTGTGCCACTGAGCTAAACCCCCAACCTGCTTCATTCTTTTTTGAGTGCATTATTTTTTATCAAATTATAACCATTTTGGCCTGTGTATTGTATTTATACTTTTTGTTCTTAGGTAAGTTCCCGCTGTGAAGAGGAAAGCCTTCTGTCCCGCTGTCAATCTAGTACTCAGAACAAGCAGGTGGATGAGAATTCTTTGATTTCAACCAAAGAAGAGCCTCCAGTTCTTGAAAGGGAGGCTCCATTTTTGGAGGGGCCCTTGGCTCACTCAGAACTTGGAGTTGGTCATGCTGAGTTGCCACAGCTAACCTTGTCTGTGCCTATGGCTCCAGAAGTCTCTCCGAGACCTGCCCTTGAGTCCGAAGATTTGATTGTTAAAACACCAGGTAAGGTGGGGATGGGTTCTCAGTATGTAAGTGGATATAATTGGAGACAGCAAGAGATTTGTAGTATATTTTGATGTAAATCTAGCATTTTAACTAAATATAGCAGAGTAGTCACTCATTTGCTAATATCTTACCATGAATAAATTTGTGATACACTCTCAAGAACTTTTTTTTTTTTTTGTACTGGGGATCAAACTCATGACCTTGCACTTGCCAGGAGGTGCTTGTGCTGCTGAGCTAATCCCCCAGCCCTCAAGAACATATTTTTAAAAAACTACCCTGCTTGCTCTATTGTTGGTTTCATGATTATTGATCAACCACCATGTGAATCAACAACCAAGGATAACAGAATTTGGGAAGCAGCAGTGCACACTCCTATAATAACCACTTGAAATCTGTGTTTCAGATTTTAACTTCACCAATCCCTGTGTTATTTTGGAAGTTGATTAACCTCTGAATTTGTTTCCTTACCCATAAAATCAGTATCGTAATTAATAATGTATAATGTTACAAATTTTAACACTTAATAAGTGGTTAGTATCCATATTCCTTAGAAGTTACCAGCTGTTTCACCTGGTAGAGTTAGATCTAAACATTTTCTCATTCACATATTCACAATTGAAATTTTTAGTAAACCAAGGGAAGGAAAGAATTCTTCTATTTCTTTCTGTGGTTCCAAGGCAGAGCAAGTGCTAGGCAAGTGCTCTACCACCGAGTTCATCCCTAGTCCCAAAAGACTTTTAAGAGATTAGGAAATATAATTACTATTTTAATACCTATTAAGTGCTGAATGTGGTTATCAAGCTGTTTAATGTAATTCTACAAACAGTCTGCTAAAGTAATTGCCTTTTATTTATTTATTGAACTTAGACTTACTTAGTGACAAAGCAAAAGTTATAATCCTGGTCTGCATATGGCCAGAATCCAGGTTCTCCTTCACTTCTTTTGTAATTACCATTAATAAATGCAGTTCCGCCTTTTTCCTTAATTATCATGTGGTTAAAAAAAATGCAGAACATTCTTATGTTAGATTATATCTTGAAATCGATTTAGTGGTTTTAAGTGGTAATTTTCCCTCTTGTCCCCATCTTGTCCTTCCCCATAAGATGATGAGGCAGATCCAAAAAATCTTGCAACTTGTGTTAGAATGTTCAAAATTACTGTGTATCCAGTTTCTATGTCACCTAATGAAAAGATATGTGCATTTCAGGAAACTATGAAAGCAAACGCCAAAGGAAACCAACTAAGAAACTTCTTGAATCCAATGATTTAGACCCTGGATTTATGCCCAAGAAAGGGGACATTGGCTTTTCTAAAAAGGTATGTTGTTTTGTCGATTCTAAAATAGAGTTAAACCTAAGAAGTATGACATTTAAAAGTAACTTTTTTAGTAATATTTATGACATTGATATACAGTAGTCCTCCCTTATTCTGGGTTTCATTTTCCACAGTTTCACATAACTGTGGACAGCTGCAGCATGAGAATATTAGATGGAAAATTCCAGAAATAAACATTTTGTAAGTTTTAAGTTGTGTGCATTTTGGAGTAGTGTGATGAAATCTCACATCTTTGCCCCTTTGGATGTGAATCATCTCTTTGTCCAGTATTCAGGTTGTATATGTTATCTTCCTGTTTGTTGTCACTAAACTATGTAGGCTATTAGATAAGCTGTTATGGTAGGATAGTGTTTGTTGTCAAATAACCCTTATTTTACTTGATAATGGCCCCAAAATACAAGAATAATGATGCTGGAAATTTGGGTTTCTCAAAGAGAAGCTGCAAAGTGCTTCATTAAAGTGAAAAAGTGCAAATTCTTAATAAAAAATTCATATGCTGAAGTTACTGAGCTGTAAACTAAGAATAAATCTTGTGTTTATGGAATTGTGAAGAAAATACAAATTCATGATAGTTTTGTTGTCAACACCTGAAACTACAGAAGTTATGGCCACAGTGCATGATATGTCCTTAGGTAAGATGGAAAAAGCATTACATTTATGGATAAAAGAAATGAACAGAGAACACAGTGCAGTTGACAGCAAAGTGTTGCATGAAAAGCCAGGCCTGGTGGCACACACCTGTAATCCCAGCACTTGGGAGGCTGAGAGAGGAGGATTGTTGCAAGTTCGAGACTAGCCTGGGCTACAAAGTGAGCTGAAGGCCAGCCTGAACGGCATAGTGAGACCCTATCTCAAAAAGACAAGAGCCGGGGATTTAGCTCAGTGGCCTGAGCGCCTGCCTGGCAAGTGCGAGGTCATGAGTTCAATCCTTAGTGCTGCAAAAAAAAAAAAAAAAAAGGTTGCATGAAAAAATATTGAGCCTCTTAGAATACTTCAGCAAGAGAACCCTTAAAGCAAGTGATACCATGTCAAGCCATTCACTGCAAGTAACGCATGGTTACCCAGATTGAAGAATAGGTTTGGACTGAATAATCTAAAAATTCCTGAAGAGTCTGTGTCTCCTGATGAAGAAATTGCTGCCAAATTTCCGGTAGAGTTGAAGTTAAGGAGGAAGGATACCATCCAAAGCAATTTCAATTTGTGGTAAAATCGGGCTTTTCTGGAAGATGTTCAGTAGAATTTATGTTGATAAAAGTGCAAAGAAGGCACCAGGGCATAAAACATGGAAAGAAAGATTAACCCTGGTGAGTATAGTACACTAAGATATTTTAAGAGAAAGAAACCAGTCATGTAACATTCATTACAGTATAAGTGTTGTATTTATTGTGTGTAATTGTACCTGTTTCATAAATAAAATCTTATTACAGATGTTTTTTATATAGGGCAAAACATGACATTATATACCATTCAGTACTGCCCATGCTTTCAAGCATTTTTTGGAAGTCTTGGAATGTATACCTTATGTATAAAGGGGGATTACTATACATTAGAAATTATAATGTCAGGGGCATACATGATCAATCTGAAAGATCCTGTATTAAATGACTTTTGCAGGTGAATGACCATGTGTGTAAATTGGCTTTAGGTGTTGTTTTTTTTTAACAAGAGAAAAAATTTTAAAAGCTTTCAAAATTAAAATTTGTGTTTGTGGTAATTTTTTTCTCTGCTCAAAATCATTTACCTAACTCCTGTGTAACTTCAGTCTCTTAAACCATTAGTCTGCTTTTATCCTATTACCTTGTTTGCATAATAAAACCTAGCTTTGTTACAGTCCAAGCAGAAATATTTAAATTTTCTGAGTATGCAGAAATTTCTTTTTGTTGTTGTCAAGAAAGCATCATCTAATATTAGATGGAACTAGAAAACTAATTCTGCAATGGATAATGGCTAGATATGGATTCTTAAAAGAATCCTATTCCCTTTATGTATGAAGAGTAACATGGGGTGAACATTAGCAACTCAGTTATAAAGTAGAAATTTCCTATTAAGTACT